>CAXHTJ010001194.1:0-51473 GCA_964019445.1 Populus tremula
TTTTTCCTTTATCTGATCCTACTAATACGTAGATGACGTTGAAATAAACCGCGACCTCTAGATTTAGAAACGTGTGCTAACTAAGTACGCAACAACACAAAATTATTATCATAGTAATCAAATATATATATTGAACAATGAAGTACCACAAAAAGCAGTTTGATCTTTGTTGAAACTATAAAAGCAGAGAATTAAAAAAAAAAACCCAACATTATTCTACATAAAAATAATAGAGTTAAATTCTTACCTTCGAAGACGGTTTAATATATATATATATACAAATCAAAGCTCAAACCAATTTTCAGAAGTTTACATAGCAATTTGATCTATGGATTTCAACGTCATCTACGTTGTGCCCACGTATTAGTAGGTTCAAATAAGGGAAAATTGTGCATGTTTATTTCTACGGAGAACCTTTGAAACTTGGAAGGATAACTTGTCTTCAAAGAATTTATAAGCAGATGCAATGGTTGTGACAATGCTTAGTGTTAGTTGTTAGGGTTGCAGGAACTATACGTTAACAAGCTAGCTTTCAAGTGTTTGTCGTCGCACCGTAACTTTTTGTTAAGAAAGACACAGGTGTTTTATGGTTTCATTTCCTTTTTTATCTTTTTTTTAACCACGTGTAACAAGGCTATGTACGATAGGGAGATAGCATGGAGTGTTTTCTAGAAGTTTTAAGATAGGTAAGTCACCTGATAGGGAGACCATTGTTTAGGAAAAGCACTGAGTTTTTAGCATGATCAAACAATTTATCTTTATAACACTTACTATGCAAAGCACTTACTATGCAAAGCACTTGACAATTTTTGACCCCATGTGCTGGAGACGGTGTATACCTCTTTTGAACTGAGTGTAGAAATTTAGCTCATGTTCGCTAGAAGATTATCAAAAGCAGAGAAAAAAATATTTTTTTTTAGCTCATGTTTTCTGCTCTTTTTATCCTTCCCCTTTGCAACCAAAATCATCAATTTTTCTTAGGTTGATAAGGAGTCTTCATAATGCTAAATTCATTCCTTCTTTATCTGGTCTTTAAGGTTGGATAAATCCCTCCGAATTTGCACTAAAAAAAAGTGTTATGCTGCTGTTGCAATTTTTTGTTCCAACTTAGGCTCTAATTCTGACATGGTTTTGTATGATATCTGACCATCCTAGCTATATTTTGTCACTCATGACATGTTGAAAAATTGACCTACACCTTTATTAGGTCCTAGGGATCATTGTTCTTAGGGCAGATTCTCAGTCGGATTTGGATGCTCAGCATTGTTAGATCAAGAACCTTTTTGATCAACTAGATTACTGTCAGATTCTGTTCTCTAAAACAATTTTATCTCACTTCGACTCCGTCATCAAAGTTGTAGTCCAGGACGTGTAGATAAATTTGGGCTTTTAAATCGCTTGATTTCGATATCAGAAGCTTAAGATATTCCCGTTTGAATATCTAATGTGAAGGTAGAGAATTCTACCGCAAAAAAGGATCCTGACCCGAGTTTTGCACTAAAAACTCTATTTCCGTCACAAATTTTCTTGATTTGTTCTTAGATCATACTCTCAGTCATATCAGGATTCTCGGCATTGTTAGTTTCTGAATTAGACCCGGAGATCCTTTTTGACCAACTACATTACTGCTAGATTCTGTTCTCCAAAATGATTTTATCTCACTTCGACTCCTTCATCAAAGTTGTAGTCCTGGATGCGTAGATAAATTTGGGCTTTTGAATCACTTGATTTTGTTATCAGAAGCTCAAGATATTCCCGTTTGAATATCTAAGTTGAAGGAAAAGAATTATGTCACGGGAATGATCTAGCCCAAGTTCGTGGGACTGATTCGAAGGATTTTTTTTGGACCAAGGACTGAATCAAAAAGTGTTAAAATGAGGGATTGAATTGAATAAGGATATGGAAAGCTGGAGAGGGGGGCTAGATCATCATAAATGATAGGATTTTTACCACACCGAATAAGAAAAATAAGACTTTGCAGTATGCACCCTTACCCATTTGATTTCTTTCCTTTTTTTCTTTGCAAATTTCATGCTAGTCTCCATGGTTGTCTTGCTTATTGGAGAGCTACAGACCACGTTGTTATTGCCTCATTTCAAAGGGAGCAGTTGGCCCTATGAAAGGAAAGAAAGGAGCCATACCAACCTCTAAAAAACTTGAAAGAAATCAAACATGATCACAAAATCAGAATCAGAATATTTTAGTTTCTTTTTTGTGTTTTTTTACTGCAGACCAGCAAGCATTTGCATCCTAGAGATAATGCATTGAATCTTTCTTAAATACAGATATATTTAGACTATATATAAGCTGTTCTAATGACCTAACGGGGCAGGAAAGAAGAGCAGAAAAAAACAGCAAAAGAAAGACAAGAAAAACGCAAGAGAGGTAGGCAGTAAAAAAAATAAAACGCAAAAAACAGAGGGAGTTTCTTTCCTTCATCCTTGAGTTGCTGTGAGATCAGGAGAAGAAAAAAAAAGAAGTAGAAAAAGAGAGGCAACCGCAGGAAAAACAAGAAAGCGTAAGAGAACACAGACTCTACCAGCACATCACAGCTTCATCGTCATTGTTTTCGTCCGTGAGGAGGCACACGTGAGCTGTTTCTTGGTCTTTTGTTTCATTTCCTGCAGCACAAGATCTACAGGTGTTTCTTCCCTAGTGCTCCAACTGTGAGAACTTTAGGGACCCTCACGTTCTTTTCTCTTATTACGCCTGCTGGAGGAAAGGTTAGTCGGCCATGGCTTTGTCTTTTTGTTTGTAATAAAGCATGCTTTCCCAGTTTCTGTTTTGTTTCTCTCTGTTGGCGTTGTGAAACGAATAAGGTAGTTTTGTTTTTTCGTGCTTGGGATGAAATGCAACAACAATTTTTAAAGAAGTTTTTTTCGTCTCACAGAACAAACTCTTTCAAAAAACAAATCATCACTTTCACTCAAAAGCCAGGAGAAACATTTTACCAATGTTGAGATAGGTATCGAGACTTGCTTAATACTTGCCCTCATCATGGTTTTGAAACATGGAGATTTGTTTCACATTTTTATGAAGGGTTAACACCTAGAGATAGGTAAATGGTTGAATTGATGTGCAATGGAACTTTTCAAGATAAAGACCCTAATGAAGCAATGGAGTACCTAGACTTGCTAGCCGAAAATGCTCAAAATTGGGACACCACGGGTACTTATGAGGCACCAAGCAAAACTCAATCTCATACATCTAGTGGAGGTATGCACAACCTTAGGAAGATCATGACCTCCAAGCTAAGTTTGCATCCTTAGCTAGAAAAGTCGAAGCACTTGAATTAAAAAAGAGTGGTCAATTAAAATCTGTTCAAGACATTGTGTGTCAAATTTGTGAAACCAAGGAAACTCAACAAATGATTGTCCAACTTTGCCTTCTTTTAGGGAATGCCTCCATGAACAAGCCCATGCTTTAAACAGTTTCCAAAGGCCCAATCATAACCCATACTCACAAATGTATAACCCTGGTTAGAGAAATCACCCAAATTTCAATTGGAAGAGTGATAGCAATAATACACAAACTTCACAGCCACCATTTCAAGCACACCATAATTTCCAAAATTCTCATGGATATGCACCTCCTTATGCTCCACCTCCTAGAAGAAATCTTGAGGAAACATTGCATGCATTCATTGAAAAGAAGGAGACAATCAACACTCAACTTGCTCAAAGCATGACGGATTTTAAAGATACTCTCGCAAAGTTAACATCTGCTCTCAGTTTCCAAGAGGAAGGTGAGTTTTCATCTCAACTACAGCAAAATTCAAAGGGGCAATACAATACAAATGCAAGTAGTTTTGGAAGTCAACACATGGATCAACTTAAATCAGTCATCACTCTTTGTAGTGGTAAGGTTATTGAAAAACCCACACTTGAACCTTGTGAGAAAGATGAAGAGTTTATCTCTGAGGGTAAGGAAGAGGTTGAAACTGAACATTGCAAAAAAAAGGCTGATTCCCCGCCAGCACTCCCATTTCCTCATGCTAGGACCAAACAAAGAAAAGTTAATCACAACTCTGAAATCTTTGAAACTTTCAAACAGGTAAGGATCAATATACCTTTGTTGGATGCTATTAAACAAGTTCCTTCCTATGCTAAATTTTTAAAAGATTTATGCACTGTGAAGAGAAAACTGAATGTGAAAAAGAAAGCCTTTTTAGCTGACACGACCAAAAGATCGATGTCTTCTCCCAAGTGCAGGAGTGTCGAAGTAATAAATAACCCGGCAAGACCGGGGTCGAACCACAGAGAGGTTAATTGTATAAATTATAAATAACAATACGATAACAACAACAATAAGAACAACAATAACAACAATAATAGTAATAGTAATATTAAGAGTAATAATAATAATACTCAGTACGTGGCGTTGTTATACCTGAGAATGATCTAAAAGATCGGGTCATAGGTTTCCAGCCTATATACTGAGTTTATGAAAAGATCAAAGAGATATATTATATAATATAAACAGATTTCTGATGTGAATAAACAAGGCAAGACCAACAATGTCAGGATCCTTGATCAAACATAGAGCATACTTAACGTACATATAATATAACAAGAATGTAAATAATAATAATAGTAGTAGTAATAATAAAGAGAGCTTTGAGAGGTAAGGCTGATGTAATGATTAAACAATAATAAAAACAAATGTCAAGGTTAGAGGACCCACTAATGGTACTTCAAACAAGTATAGTATAAACTCTTATTACTCAATTAGAAACCACACATAAAGGAGGTTCCAATCACATTATAAATTGTTAACATGATTACATTAGTTATCTTGTTCGAATAATGCTAATACTTGTAAATGTTGTTAGGCATTCATGATTATAACTTATGTTAACAACAAATCAAGTTACTTTCATAGCTCAGGTGTCGGTTATACCATACAGTATGGGCTATGAAAGTGCCAAGTATTTGTTGTACCAAGTGTTATGCAACATAAATCTAGATTAACCATTTAACAAGAAAAGTATTAAAAGTGAACAAGATAACAAATATAAAACATGTTAGTATCCAACATTAAGGTCCATGTTAAGTTTATATTATACTTATTCTTACACCATTAGTGTACCCTTTTCACCTTTACATAATTAACTTAGCTAAACATAATGAAAGAAAGAAACATGAATGAACAAGATAAGAACATAAATGAGAAAGAAGTTAACTAAATAAAGAAAAGGAAATGAAGTGCATAAACTTGATATTAATGAAAGCAAAACATAAGCAATACAAAGAGAGAAAACAAGAGCATGATCTTGATCTAGAAACCAAGATGCCTCAATACATGGTAAATGCCTCCTTTTATAGGCCAAAATTTGGAACTATTGATTTGTTGACTAGAGTGGGTGGCCACATCTTGACTTGGTGACAATTCTTATCTTCTTGTCTGAACAAAACATCATTTCTGACATCATAATTTGCACAGAATCCTCATGAAGCTTCTAGGAAATTGTCTCAGATTTCCAACAAAAAAAGGATGAGGTCATTTGGACTTCTATAACTCAAGATATGGGCTGAACACTGAACAGTGTCTGGGTTGCAGGACAGATTCGGACCTCTTCGTTGTTCCAACAATTTGGACTTGAAAATGACCTTTTAATTCTTGGGCTCCTCATGAAAGTTGTAGGACAATGTTTTACCTTTCCATCCATATAAAGTGGACCTAAATCCGAGATCTAAAGCTCTAGATATGATCCAATTACCGAGCAATGTTCTGGTTTGGACTGCACCAGCATCTCTTTTTTAAGTTTGGCCATCTCTTTGTCCTTTCACTTTCAATACTTAAACTCATCAATCAATCCTTTCATTTATGTGTTAAGCCTGCATTTAAGATGAGCATTTACCATAAATTAAGGTATCTTATAGTATCAAACTTGTTATTATAAAACATGCTTTAGTTAAGGAGTTATTGATACTTCAAGTGCAAAATGATGATATAAAACCTTGATAAGCATGCACTTTTAAGTACTAATCATTAGCCAAACAAGTAAGTGCCATTCTTCAGAACAATAATGCTTTGAAATATAAAGACCCTGGTTGTCCTACAATTTCTTGCTTTATTGGAGAACATAAAATTGAAAGAGCCTTACTTGATCTTGGAGCTAGTGTGAATTTACTTCCATATTCAGTTTCAAAGTCTCAATCTAGGTGAGTTAAAACCAACCTCTGTAACTCTTTTACTTGCTGATAGATCTGTAAAAGTGCCTAGAGGAATAGTTGAGGATGTGTTAGTACAAGTTGATAAATTCATTTACCCTGTAGATTTTGTTGTCTTGGATACACAACCTGTTGAAGCATGTAATTCAATTCCTGTATTTTAGGACGTCCATTTCTTGCCACTTCTAATGCATTGATTAATTGTAGGAATGGACTGATGAAGCTATCATTTGGAAACATGACATTGGAGATGAATATTTTCAACATTTACAAGCAACCTGGAGATGATAATGATTTACAGGAAGTGGACTTTATTGAAAAATTAGTTCATGATCAATTTCAAACCACTTCAGTGAAACTGAGATTGATGAATCTGATGATTTGCAAATGGTCTTTTCAGAAGAATCAAAGGCATGTAATTGGAGACCACAAATTGAAGAATTGCCACCACGATCAATTGAGTCCATACCTTCAAGTGTTCAACCACCAAAACCTGAATTGAAGCCGTTACCATTTAATCTCAAATACTCATTTTTGGGAGAAAATGAAACTTTTCCAATAATAACCTCTTCCAAACTTAATGCACATCAAGAAGGTAAGTTATTACAGACTCTGAAAATGCACAAAAATGCATTAGGATGGACCATAGCTGACATAAAAGGAATTAACCCTTTGATTTGCACACAAAGGATTTATTTGAGGAAATGCTAAACCCTCTAGAAAAATGCAACGAAGGCTTAATCCTAATATGAAAAAAGTGGTGAAAAATGTAGTCATTAAGCTTTTAGATAATGGAATCATTTATCCTATTTCTGACAGCAAATGGGTAAGTCCTACCCAAGTTATACCCAAAAAGTCTGGAGTCACTGTGATAACAAATGAGAAAAATGAGTTAATTCCAACTAGGATTGTTACTGGTTGGCGCATGTGCATTGACTATAGAAAACTTAATTCAATGACTAGAAAAGATCATTTCCCTTTACCTTTCATGGATCAAATCCTAGAAAGAGTTGCAGGTCATGAATTTTATTGTTTCCTAAATGGCTATTCAGGTTACAATCAAATTGAAATTGCATTGGAAGATCAAGAGAAGACTACTTTCACATGTCCATTTGGTACTTTTGCATATCGAAGGATGCCTTTTGGATTATGTAATGCACCAACGTTTCAAAGATGCATGCTTAGCATATTCAGTGATATGGTTGAACGTTTTCTTGAGATTTTTATGGATGATTTTTCTGTTTTTGGTGATTCATTTGATGATTGTTTGACTAACTTAGAAAAGGTTTTGAGCAGGTGTGAAGAGAAGAATCTTGTACTGAATTGGGAAAAATGTCACTTTATGGTAACAAACGGCATTGTACTTGGTCACATTGTTTCATCGAAAGGAATTGAGGTTGACAAATCTAAAATCGAGTTAATTGCCAACTTACCAACACCAAAATCTGTTAAGATGTTAGATCATTCTTAGGACATATGGTTTTTACAGAAGGTTCATCAAAGATTTTAGTGTAATATCTAAGCCCTTGAGTAACCTTCTAACAAAGGATAATATTTTTGAATGGACTAAACATTGTGAAGAAGCCTTTGTTAAACTTAAAAACTTGCTTACTTCTGCTCCTATCATTCAACCTCCTGATTGGTCATTACCTTTTGAAATAATGTGTGACGCTAGTGATTATTTGTGGGTGCTGTTCTTGGGACAAAGAAAAGATAAGAAACCTTATGTGATTTACTATGCAAGTAAAACTTTAAATAGTGCTCAAATGAATTACACCACCACTGAAAAAGAATTACTTGTAGTATTTGCATGTGATAAATTCAGGTCTTATCTTGTTGGCTCACCTGTTGTTGTTTTTAGTGATCATGCAGCATTGAAATATCTTCTTTCTAAGAAAGATTCTAAGGCTAGATTGGTGCGGTGGATTTTGTTACTTCAAGAATTTGATATCACAATCAAAGACAAGAAAGGCACCGAAAATGTTGTCGCAGATCATTTGTCAAGATTGACAACAGATTCGAAATCTGACATCACACCAATCGATGACTACTTTCCCGATGAATCTTTACTTTCGTTTCTACGATTCCTTGGTTTGCTAATATTGTTAATTTTCTTGTTTCAAGACAATTGCCAGCTCATTGGAGTACCCAAGACAAAAGAAAGTTCTTAAACAAAGTGAAGAAATTTTATTGGGATGACCCGAATTTTTTAAATATTGTCCTGATCAAATATTTCGAAGATGCATTCCTAACAATGAGGTAAGTAGTGTCATTAAATTTTGTCATTCTAAGGCATGTGGGGGTCATTTCTCGTCAAAAAAGACAACTGCAAAAATCTTACAAAGTGAATTTTACTGGCCCACCATGTTCAAGGACTCACATGCATTCTGCAAGACTTGTGAAAATTGTCAAAAGTTGGGATCTATTTCAAAACGTCACATGATGCCTTTAAATCCTATTCTTGTCATTGAGATCTTTGACTGTTGGGGTATAGATTTCATGGGTCCATTTCCTCCATCATTTGGTTTTGTGTACATATTAGTCGCAGTAGATTATGTTTCAAAATGGATAGAGGCAATTCCAAGTCGAAACAATGATCACAAAACAGTGATAAAGTTTTTGAAAGACAATATTTTGAGTCGATTTGGAATCCTTCGAGCCATGATAAGTGATGGTGAAACACATTCTGCAACAAGCCATTTGATTCTTTATTGAAGAAATATGGAATCACACACAAAGTTGCCACCCCTTATCCTCAGACAAGTGGACAAGTAGAGCTTGCTAATAGGAAGATCAAACAAATCTTGGAGAAAACAGTGAACCCTAATAGGAAAGACTGGTCTTTAAGACTTAATGATGCACTTTGGGTTTATCGAACTGCTTATAAAACATCATTAGGTATGTCACCTTATAGACTAGTCTATGGAAAACCTTGTCACTTGCCTGTGGAAATTGAACATAAAGCTTATTGGGCTATTAAAGCTTTCAATTCAAACCTTGATGATGCTAGTCAGCTGCGAAAATTGCAAATAAATGAGCTTGAGGAAATAAGAAATGATGCATATGACAATTCAAGAATTCATAAAGCAAGAATCAAAGACTTTCATGACAAGAAAATACTGAGAAAAACATTCAATGTTGGTCAAAAAGTCTTGCTTTATAATTCTCGACTCCATTTATTTCCTGGAAAACTAAGATCAAGATGGAGCGGTCCTTTTATTGTGAAACATGTGTATCCATGTATCATATGGGGCCTGTGATATTGAGAATCCAAAGAATGAATGTTTTCAAGGTAAATGGGCATCGTTTGAAAGTTTATTTTGACAATTTTTCAGTTGAAAATGACTCTATTGAATTGAGTGATCCTGTATATAAAGATTGATTCTTTTTCTCACATTGTTTTGTGTTTTGTTTTGTTTTGCTAGTCTCTCTCTTCACCCCGGTCAAATGGCGGATAACGGTACTCCGTGACTTAAGTCGGTTCTTTCAGTTTCCCAAATAACTGATATTGTATATATTTGTACAATTCTTGCTCTTTCTCCCTTCTTTGAATCTCTTCTCCAATTCTTTTTGAAAATGGACACCACTCTTGAAAAGTTGAAAAGTATTTTCCCTTTGCCTCCAAATGCGATTACAAAAATTTACCGTGCTAGGTGTGCAAGATTGAGGTTGTTAATGAATCATGGAATTCCTGAAGATATTCGCTGGCTAATTGAAGCAAAGGTCGATTATCAGGTGAGTCCTCCAATTCTTTCATTTCACACATGCCTGGAATAGGTAAAAGTACTTTTGCAAAGAAACATCATGCAAAACACTTGAAAGTTTATCACAGATATGCCAGATGGACTTGTAATGCGACATGTCGTTATTTAGGAATGGTATCTGTAAACTGTGAAGATAAAATACAATTAATTAAGGATGGCCTGAGTAAGGGTCATTAGATAATCTTATGTTGACCCTTGAGACGCATCCTAGTGGAGATGTGCATCGTGCAATTCATGATTTATGGCCACAATTCCATAAAGAACATGCTCGACTTAGTCTTGGGAATCTGACTAAAAAAGACCCTGTTTGCCAGTTTTTAAGAAAACTGGATGGGAAGCCTATCCCCGACCCATAGAGGGCGTTTAAGCCGTTCTTGGACGTAAAACCAAGGGAAGATGTGAGCCACAATCACAACTACCTGTACATACATGCTTTTTCAAAATAAATAAATAAAGAGAGAGAGAGTGTGAGACAACAGCTGGCCTACATATAGGTGGTATGATTGCATTTTCATTTCTCATCTATAAATTCTTCTCTTCCTTCCCTTCATTTCTACTCAACCCATACATTCATCAAATATAGAAGTGTGTAGAAATGGCAGGTTCCTCAAGTCATCACATAAGAAATATTTGTGTTTTCGGTGGATCCAGTCCTGGGAAAGAAAAAGAGTTTTTAGAATCAGCAAATCATCTTGGTCGGTACTAGCTGAGAGAAAGATTCATTTAGTGTATGGGGGAGGCCTTGGGTTAATAGGTGTGTCAATGGCTGCATTTTTAGGAGGCAGTCAAGTTTTGGGGGTTGTCCCCAAAGCTTTAGCAAATGGGACATCATTGGAAAAACAATTGGAGAGGAACTACAGGTCCCACAATGTCTGATCGACTGAATACCATGTTTAACCATGCTGATGCCTTCATTGCCTTACCAGGTGGTCTGGGCACATTGGAAGAGATCTTTCATATTTTCTTGGGCCCAACTGCACATTCACCATAAACCTAGGTTTGTTAAATGTTAATGGTTTTATGATAAGTTGTTGTCTTTCCTTGATCAAGCTGTGGAACAGGAATTTCTAACATCTTCGGCACGACAAATCATAATCTCTGCTGCTACTGCTGAACAATTGATTGACCAACTACAATCTTTCATCCCTATTATTGATCCCTCATGAGTCGCCTAAATTGGTCAACTAAGGAAAGCCGTAAAAAGCTTAGATTAGATTTGAGCCTTCATTTGTGAAACCTTGTGTCTTTTGGTTTTATTAATAGCATATTATTTTGTTTTGTACTTCTTATATTTTTTAAGTGTGTTTCAGGTTTGTCATTGTTCCTGTTTCAGGTGATGTCTTCTATACTCTATCTTTCTACCTTAGACATTGAGGACAATGTCTCGTTTTGGTTGGGGGGAGAGGGTAGTAGTTAAAAAAAAAAACTAACTTACTAACTATTTTTGCTATTATTAAAACCATTTGACAAAATTGTTATTAGGATGGCAGAGTAAGGAGTCAGTTTTATTAACTCTTGAGACGCATCTTAGTAAGTATCCTTATTAGGATGGCAGAGTAAGATGAAATTTTATTGACTCTTGAGATGCATCTTAGTAAGTATCATTACCAAGGTCTATCATAATACTTCTTGAAATATTCAGGTTTACAAACTCTCGCATTGTTATCACTTGATTCTGCTCATATACTTATTTAACAAGTATTCTTAAACCTTCATTTTCACACACACACTTTAACATATGATTGTGAGTTGCACATTGGATTATTACATTAATTATGTTCTTTTGTTGAAGGTAACAACTAAGGAAAAGGGATAGTATATAATTTGCATAAAAAAAATTGATAATATTGATGATAATAAAAACGTAGATAAGTTTGGTTTCGTAGCCTCTTTAACCTAAGAAATTAAACCCGAAAGGGTGTTTTAACACCTAATACCCTAAAGTCAACTGACTTGGGAGCTATTGGCCCAAAGCTTGTTACATGGGTTAAGGATAAAATTTTCGGCAGAGTTTCATTTGTATTTAGGACATACCAAGTTATCGACTACTATCAATTTACTCAATCAACCCACCATCACAAGGTCCTATAATTCCAGACCTTATTTCAATCATCAATATTCAATACCTATATATATATATATACATATATACAAATAAGTTCAATATGAACATAGCCCACAAATCATATTATAAAATTTAAAAGAAAATGAAATACTAATATGTAAAGAGAGAATTTAAAACCTAATAAGTATTCTTAAAACATTTCAAAAGAGTTAATTACAGGATAACTAATGTACTACATATTGAGCTAAGACTTTTATATATACATCAAGGTTTACACAAAAGCATACTGCATAATCGCGTTAATTCCATTATGCTTAAGTTAAATATTTACATAAGCTTAACAAAGTAGAGTCCTAAACTAATGATCTCCCTAACATTTGATGGACCTGTTACACAAACAATCCAGTAAGCATACCATTATGTTGATAAAACAAATATATATGATCATGTAATGTATACGAATGAAGTATAAATTTTCTATAGAATCCATAAGAATTCTAACAATCAACTTATAATTTGCTTGTAAATCATTTAAACTCAATTAAAACTCATTTGCATATCCTTAATTTGAATACTCTTATTTACTTGCATGAACCGGGTGACTTTGCATAGTCCAACCTGAACATTTTTAGGCAATTAAATTTATCAATTTCCCATAAGTAACTCAAACACGGATACCCTTTACAAATCGAGTCTTATCATTCATTCTCAAGTGTCCGAACACGGACATCATTAGCTGAAGTTAATCTTGTAATTCATCTCCCGACAATTATATCACGGATGTCATTAGCCGAAGCTAATCTTTTAATTCATCTCCTGGCAATCCTATCACGGATGCCATTAGCCGAAGCTAATCTTGTAAATACGCTAGACTTTTATTTACATTGAACATGACATTTATTGTAATTGCATTCACCAGAAGTACATAAGTGCAAAGAGGAGGGAAAATCACAGACCTAATTCGCCTGTCTCGTGACCTCCCCCAACAAAAGATCCAATCCTAGTCACTCGACCTAAATCACAAGGATATGTTATTAACCTTAACCATTATTGTTTGATATGTTATTGTCTTAGACCTCAACCATTATTGTTTGATCTGTTACTGTCTTAAACCTCAATTGTTACTGTCTTAGACCTGAACTATTACTATTTGATCTGTTACTGTTTTAGACCTCAACTGTTACTGTCTTAAACCTAAACTATTATTGTTTGATCTGTTATTGTCTTGAACCTCAACTGCTACTGTTTGATCTGTTACTGTCTTACACTTGAACTATTACTATTTGATTTGTTATTGTCTTAGACCACAACTATTATTGTTTGATCTGTTATTGTCTTAGATATCTCACATTTTGTAACAGTCCCATTGAATTTCATAGATTTTAGCCACCAATTTAACATCTCTAATGAATTATTAACGTCTCATAACTCCATCACATACAAAATCTAATAAGGACCAGCAATCAGCTATAGTCTTCATCAGACATCTCCATGAAATTTAAGAAGTTGTAAAGAGATATTAAAACAAAAATAGGTATAATGCCTACATTATTCATTAATTCACATTATAGAGTATAAAGCATTAACAAAGTACATAAAACAAGATTGAAAGACTCTCAACATTGTCCGACCAATAACTCTATTTAATTATCAATTTTTTTTTACTTCAACTACAATAATTTAATCATTGTACTCTTTCACATTATTCTTGATGAAAATGATCAATAAATTTTGATTTCCCCCAAGTTCATTCAAGAACCCTAACTTTCCAAATTTCAAATTATTTACCCTAATTCACATCATGGATTAAATTTATTGTTCCCAAGATAAAATTCCTAGATCCTGGTATTTGTCTATATAAACTTTTTATCCAGGTGAATTCAAATTTCATTTAGTTACATATTGATAATTTTATTTTCAGGTAACTCACTCCCAGTAATATTCTATTCACTTTTCTGTATTGTTTTTCGTACTTGGTTTGTTTTAATGCTTATTTGGTATTTCTGATAAATCTATTCTATAAGCATTTAGATTGCTTTTCTGCATATTTTTCAACCGGGGTTTACGTTCTCCCCTCCTTATAAGAAATTTCATCTCCAAATTTGAGTGATGTACCTGAGTTTATAAACAAGTTGAGAGATTATTGTCTCATTTTTTATTCTCTCTCCCATGTTTCTTCCTTGATTTGTGAGCTTCACCATAAGACTCTGATGAAGGGAACTTTCTTATTACGAAGTTCTTTCTCGCCGCAATCAAGTATCTTTATCGATATTACCTCAAGTGTCAAGTCTTATTTCACCTCCACTGGCACTTAATGTAACACTCTTGAAAGGTCTACATCGGCTTTTCACAACAAAGAAACATGGAATACATTGTGAACCTTGGCCAATTGTGAGGGCAAGTTTATTTCATATGCTACAGGTTCGATACGTTTCAGGATTTCAAATGGTCCAATGAACCTCGGAGCTAACTTCCCCTTCATGCTGAATCTCGGCATATGCTTCCATAGAGCTACCTTCAGAAATACTTTATCTCCAGGACAAAATTCAAAGGGTCTTCTTTGAATATTTGCATACTTCTTCTGTTTATCCCGAGCCATCTTCATGCAATCTTTAATGATTCTCACTTTTTCAGTGGTGATTTGTACTAATTCTGCCCCATACAACTTTATGTCCACAAATTCTTCCCAACACAAGGTTGTCCTACACTTGCTGGAAAAAAGATCTTCAAATGGGGCCATTGCAATTGTTGTCTGATAACTGTTGTTATACGTTAATTCTACTAGCAACAGGTGCTCCTCCTAGTTTCCACTAAATTCCAAAGCACATGCCGTTAGTAAATCCTTAAAGATCTGAATAACTGTAACAACCCGGCTTTCCAAGCCCAAAACAACAGTAATTTTTTTTTTAATATATATTTAATACACATGGTGTCGGTAATCATAGAACTTGAATCCTCACATCATCAAAATACAATCCATACAATCAACATTTCATTTAAAAGCGAATCTAACACAAACACATAATATTAAGGTTGCATGATTTGAAGTTCATATTAAAAATATATACATAGACATGAATTTGCATTCTTATCCTACTAATAGCCATCACAATTTTAAACAAAAAGATCTAATAAAAGTTATACATTCAGTACATTGATCCATACAAAATACATTGTGATTTAGAATGCATCTACATAATTCCTTGCAAAAGTAGGTTCCCGTGTATCGGGTTTCCTAGACATCTCGTCGGTGTGATGTCCCTACAGCAGTACAAAACATTTAAGAGAATGCAAATACTTAATAATAATAATAATGGTAACTAACGGTCTAGCAATTAAATAAAGCATTAACATTTATAATTTCTTCATGTATTTGGTGTAACAACTAGTAGTACATATAGATACACAAGTTTTCGGATTCCATTCGCCGAAACTAGGGTGCCATTAACCGTTTCTTTTTTTTTTCTCTCTCTTCTTCTTCTTCTTCCTTTTCTTTTTCTTTTCTCATCACGGTCATCCATTAGGATGCAATTAGCTGAAGCTAGTAATTAATCATTTAGGATGTCATCAGTCGTAATTAATCATTTGTTCACCTTGATTATCCACTTAGGATGTTATTAGCCGAAGCTAGTAATTCATACATCTCGGTTATCCATTTAGGATGCCATATACCAAAGCTAATCATTTATTCATTCTGGTAATTCATATATGGTGCCATTACCATAGCAATTCATTTACTCATTCTGGTAATTCATCTATGGTGTCATTACCATAGTTAAATTTTCCATTTACCAAAGCTAATCATTTATTCATTTTGGTAATACATTTATGGTGCCATTACCATAGCTAATCATTTATTAATCTCGATGATCCCTTTAGGATGCCATTTATCGAATGTAACTCATTTATTCGTTTTGGTAATTCATTTATGGTGTCATTACCATAGTTAGTCATTTATTAATCTCGATGATCCCTTTAGGATGCCATTTATCAAATGTACATCATTTATTCATTTTGGTAATTCATTTATGGTGTCATTTCCATGGCTAATCATTTATTAATCTGATAATTCATCTATGGTGTCATTACCATAGTTAATTGTTATCCATTTAGGATGCCACTTACCAAAACTAAGCATTTATTCATCCCAATCATACTTTGGATGCCCATAGTCAGAGCTAATCAATTGTTTACCCCTGTCATCCCTTCGGATGTCATTAGCCCAAAACTAATTAATCGTTTGTTCCGGTCATCCACTCGGATGCCATTAGCCGAAGCTAATCAGTCGTTTGTTCCGGCCATCCACTCGGATGCCATTAGCCGAAGCTAATCAGTCGTTTGTTCCGGCCATCCACTCGGATGCCATTAGCCGAAGCTAATCATTGTTTTATCAAACAATTCATGACAATTTGACATTCCTTGCAACATCAAAGTAGACCCTTGGGGATACTCGTACCACCATTTCCTAGTAATTTATCATTCCGTAACACGATGATAGATCCTTTGTAATGCAAAACCAAACATCCCACAACAGTTTAGCATTCAATATAACGCAACACAACAATACCCTTTGTATCACTCATCCAACCATTCTTGACAGTTAACGTTCAATGCAACATAATAATAAATCCCCAGTAATACTCACACCACCATTCGTGGTAATTAACCATCAATACGATACAATGATAGGTCTTTCATAACACTCATACAATCAATAAATGATAGATCCTTGGTGATGTAACCATATTATTCGATAGTTTCACCCGCATTTAACTAGTGTTTTGCATATGTTATTTATATAAAATGCCTTGATATTCTTTGTTTTATGTTTTGAAGGCATTTTTGGATGAAAGATGCAAAAAGGAGTAAATTGGAGGTAATTGGCAGATTTGACGTTCAGTCGGTATTTTGTGCAGAGCGTGAGTTCCAGAGATCGAAATGAAGTGATTCCAGTGGCATTAAAAATTTAACATCCATACCTTTTTGGAAATGTAATGCAAGAAAAATAAAAAGAGAAAGATCATGGAAATCACATCCTTCAAAGTCAAATCTCGCAGTCTGCCAATGTTGACCTTTGCCCATTCAAAATTCAATATCTGGAGCTTCAGAAGTCCAATTGATGCAAACTCAATTGGGTTGGATTCCTTACTCAAAGATCTATAAACGCTCCAAATGTCAGCCAAAAACGATGTCATATGAGGGAGATATGATTTTTCAAAGATGACAGCTGAATTCTGCCAGCAAGCAGGTTGCGTGAAGAAACGAATCAAAATTTCATCCAGAAGCATCCAAACCGACCAGCAATTTAGCTCCTCTAGTAAATATTCTAGAAGGTCAAGGAAGGCAGCCACCAACCTCAAGGAAGGCAGCCACCAACCTCAAGGCAGCCACCAACCTCATGGCAGCCACCAACCTCAACCCAGCAGCCAGCAGCCAGCAGCCTTCACACTACCACCATCTATTGATGTTCACACTTGAACTTTGATTTTCTTACTTACAATTTGTGTATAAATAGAGGGTGAGTAGAAGGAGGTAGAAAAGAAGAAGAAGAAGAAGGAGGAAACACAAACTCTCCTCTCTACAAATCAGAAATTATGTATTCTTTCATCTTTAGGAGTAGTTGTTCAATAGATATGCAAGGCTAAGCTCGTTTTCTTGGTTGCAAGGACACAACAAACCTTCGGATTTCAAGAACCGTGAG
Source organism: Populus tremula (assembly GCA_964019445.1). Lineage (NCBI taxonomy): Eukaryota > Viridiplantae > Streptophyta > Magnoliopsida > Malpighiales > Salicaceae > Populus > Populus tremula. Next base: position 17,704 of record CAXHTJ010001194.1, read on the forward strand.
ATTTATTCTTCCTTTTATTTTCAGTTTATGTTATGAATGAGTATGTTTGTTTTCCTATGCATATTTCCTATGATTGTTTATCTTAATTGCTAGAGCGGACTCTAAGTTATTATTGTGAACAATCTATTGCTAAGTTTGATATCAAAACCGGAGTTGTGGTATATAAACTTGTGAAGCAACTAAGCTTGATAATTGTAGCGGAACTACGTTATTAAACTTAGGGAGAACATTCGATCATAGCAACACAAATTGACAACTTGGTTGTTAAGATTAATGAATTTATCTGGATCTTAAGGCTGCCATTGGATTAAATCATTAGTGCGGACACTGTGATTGTTTGTTGGTTAGGGCTAGTTATACGGCGGATCCGTTAATTAACCAATATTAAGAAAAGATAAAATTCATAATATAAACTGGAGTTTCGTTTCAAGGATCGGTTCTAATTTCCGTTGGTGGATGTGTGCTTGCAACCAAGGTTTGTTTTCTTGATATATTTCAGTTTCAATTGATTTTGTTTGCTAGTTTAATTTCTGCCATAGTTTAAATCATTTCAAATCAATCCCCCCCAATTACATAACGTACAACATAAAAATCTAACTTCAAACTTCCTCGTGGGATCGACCCCTTGCTTGCTCTATACTATCTTGTGTGTTTTAAGCTAGGGTAATTAATTTGTGCGACCGCGACATCGCAACAAATTTTGGCGCCGTTGCCGGGGAGGTAATTTTAGTTTATTCTTGTGCTTGTACTGTTATTTTTAGTTTATGTGATTGTTATTTACATTTCTGAAAAAAAAAAAAAAAAAACTGAATTTTTGCTTGCGGTGTTACTGTTCACTTGCCGCAGCGGTATTGTTGAAGACAGAATTGTTTGTGGAATTAGGTTTCTAACCTTCGTTTTTTGAAGTGAAACGACGTTCTGAACAAGACTAGTGGTAAACCACTAGCCCCACCCTATCGAGGCCAAATTCCACTGTTTTCTAAGGTTTTTAGGTAGTTTTAGTTTTTTTTAGCATAGGATTTTCATATAATTTGCATTTTTTTTTTTATCTCTTGTGTGGTTGTTTTCTTTTGAGTTTTCTTAGCGATTGATGCCAGTAACCCGTTCTACTAATCAGAGTCTAGTGCAGGTTGATCTTGAAATAGAAAGCACTTTACGCAGGTTAAGAAAGGAAGTTCACCTCAACACCATGGCGGTTGCACGACAACAAACACTCAAGGAGCTTGCTGCTCCTAACATGGAAAATCAACCATTGTGCATAAACATTGACAATAATATAAACTTTGAGCTCAAATCTGGTTTTATACATTTGTTACCAACATTCAATGGTCTTGCAGGAGAAGATCCTCATACTCATCTCAAGGAGTTCCATATGGTTTGTGTTGGCATGAAACCGAATGGAGTTGATGAAGAACAAGTTAAGTTGAAAGCTTTCCCTTTCTCTTTAAAAGGGGCAGCAAAGGCATGGCTTTTCTCTATTCTCCCAGGATCTATTGGAACTTGGAATGCCATGAAGAAGATTTTCCTTGAGAAGTATTTCCCAGCATCTCGAGTTGCCAACATAAGGAAAGAAATATGTGGGATTCGGCAATCTCATGGAGAGACACTTTCAGAGTATTGGGAAAGATTTGAGCAACTATGCATTCAATGCCCTCATCATCAAATACCCGATCAGCTGCTCATTCAATATTTCTATGAAGGATTGATGCCTACTGACCGTAGTATCATTGATGCTGCAAGTGGAGGCGCATTGGTAGATAAGACACCTGAGGCTGCACGCCAATTGATCTCAAACATGGCAGCCAACTCAAAACAATTTGGCACTCGTGGAGACTTCTCCAACAAACGAGTAAATGAGGTAAGTATTTCTAACCTTGAAAATAAAGTTAATGATCTTACTTCTCTTGTGCGTTCTTTGGCTTGTGGAAATGTGCAGCAGGTGAAAGTTTGTAGCATATGCTCCTCACAAGGACATGCTTCGAATATGTGCCCAACAATGCAAGAAGATTACATTGAACAAGCTCATGCAATTGATGGAGCATTCAACGGACAACCTCAGCGTAAGTATGATCCTTTTTCCCACACGTACAATCCTGGATGGAGAGATCATCCTAACCTACGATATGGGAACCAACCTCAACAAGGCAATCAAGGCCAACAATTCCATCCCAATGGATTTCAACCCCAACAGAATTATCAAGCAAGACAATCATCACAAACTGATGTCGATCTGATGATCTTCGTGAGATGATGAAAACTTTGGCTTCTAATACTGTTACTTTGCAACAAAATGTCATGTCTTTTCAACAGGAAACAAGGTCAAGTATTCACAACTTGGAAAAGCAAATGGGGCAAGTAGCTTCAAGTGTGGGGAAATTGGAAGCACAAATGAATGGAAAATTGCCCTCCCAAGCATTGAATCCAATAGAGAATGTTAGTGCGATCATGTTGCGAAGTGGGAAAGAACTTGAAGAGAAAAGGTCAAAACAAATTGAGATGGAGGAAGAAGAAGAGATAGAAACTGAATTGAGTACAAAGAAGATACATCATCCTTCTCCTCCACAAACTGAAACAAAGACCAACACTCCAAAGGTAACTCCTCACTCAATGAATTCCAGTTTTACAACAATTCCACCCTTTCCCGTGAGTTCTTCTAGGTCAAAGAAAGAGGACAAAGAAAAAGAGATTTAGAGGTTTTTAAGAAAGTAGAACTCAACATTCCTTTGCTTGATGCTATCAAGCAAATTCCCAAGTATGCCAAATTCTTGAAGGAGTTGTGTACTACCAAGAGAGCTTTCAAACTGAAAGGTCATGAAACGGTAAGTATGGGTGAAGTTGTATCTGCTGTTGTTCAAAAGAATCTGCCTTTGAAACAAAAAGACCCAGGTGCGTTTACTATCCCATGTGTTATTGGTAATGCTAGTTTTAAAAGAGCTTTATGCGATTTAGGTGCATCCATTAGTGTTATGCCTAAACATGTTTATGATTCTCTTAGTCTAGAGCCTTTGAATAAAACTAGTATTGTAATGCAACTTGCGGATCGTAGTTTTGTTTACCCACTTGGTGTGATAGAAGATGTCCTAGTCAAGATTGATAGTTTGGTTATTCCATGTGACTTTTATGTTCTTGATATGGAACATGATTCTTGTGATTCATCAACCAGCACTCCTATATTGTTTGGGAGACCATTCTTGAAAACTGCCAACACAAAGATTGATTGTGGTAAGGATACCTTGTCTATGGAGGTAGGAGATGAAAAAATTGAATTTAATTTTCATGATGCAATGACATATCCTTATAGCAATGTTTATTCTATCACATGTTATGACCAAGTTGATAAGTGTGTGCAGCAAGTTTTTAATTTTGATTGCGAAGATGGATTAAGCATGGCTTTGAGCAATGACTATGATTTTACCAAGATAGAAGAGATGGAAAGGCATATATGTGTTCCCCAAAACATGCATGAATCAACATTGGATTTGCAAGCTTTGCAAATTGTCCTTCATGATGCAGGAGTCATTTACTCCATCACGGATAGTGAATGGGTGGCGCCTATCCTTTTGGTGCCCAAAAAGATTGGAATTACGATGGAAGAGATTCAAAATGATGCTTACGAGAATGCAAGGATTTACAAAGAAAAGACTAAGAATCTTCATGACCGAATGCTTATAAGAAAGGAGTTTCATGTTGGAGACAAAGTCCTTCTTTATCATTCGCGTTTGAAACTTTTTCCTGGAAAGTTACGCTCTCGTTGGATTGGACCATTTGTTGTTTCTAATGTTTTTCCTTATGGTGCAGTTGAAATTACAAGTTTAGAAACGAACAACATACTCAAAGTCAATGGGCATCGTTTGAAACCTTTCTATGAAGGTTGGACGGCAGAACTCACCGCTTCTGCAGAGTTAATGAACCAATCTATGAAGAATGAGCATGCAATATGTCGAGCCAATGACATAAAACAAAAGCGCTTACTGGGAGGCAACCCAGCACAAAAAGAAAAAAAAAATCAGATTTGCTTTCTTTTTCCTTATCTTTTATTTTTCGTATTTTACTTTATCTTTGTCATTCTCTTATGTTCCTTTGCTTTTATTTCAACATTGAGGACAATGTTGTGTTTTAAGTGTGGGGGTATTGAGAGAATTTTGGTTTTCTTATTTTAATTTTCTTTGTTGTTCTTAAAAAAAAAAAAAACACAAATTTTGATCTTTTTAACTCCTATTGGTTTTTGAGAATATGAGTATTATGTATGAGAATTAATTGAGATAGATGAAGATATAAATCAAATGAAGGAGTATGCATGCAAATTTTAAGGTTTAATTGGTTTAGGGATTGACTTTGAGAATATGCCATGTTGACTTTATAGTGTTATACCAATGCAAGCTTTTGAGCCTTCAACATTATATTCTTTGAGTGTGCATTCTTTCAATGATAAGTATCTCTAGAACTTGCTTCATATCTTATTGAGATTATATCCCATTACAAATATACATGAAGATGATAAAGGCATTAGGAATTTTAACCCCTCAAGCCAAAAAGCCAACCTAAAGCATATTATCCTTAGTGAACCCGTTTTGAGCTTGGTTATCTTTTTTTTGCTTTATCCATGTATAAGCCTTAACTTTATATATGTTTTTCTTTTCCCCTGGCCAAGGATTAGTAGAGCATATACTTGTAATATTTAATGGAATTATGGTTGGAAATTATATGAAAAAAGAAGTGATGCTTGATGAAAAAATGGGCAAAGTTGCCAAAGAAAAAAAAAAAGAAAAAGAAAAAAGAAAAAAAAAAGTATTCCTTTATGTTCTTAAGGTTTTATGTTGAAAGAGCTTGAAATCAAAAGGAGTTAAGCATTTGTGATTAAAGATGAAAAATTTATGAGCTTTATGGAATATCTTGTTTGAAGTATCATTTTTCAAAATGCTCTACTTTCATTGGTTTGAACCTTTCCTTTTACTTTCTTTTACCTCACCTTAACCTCAGCCCCATTACAACCGGAAAATAAGACCTTTTGATTCATGTAATACTTGTAATAAGTTGCTAATGGAGATGAGATTGAAAAGCAAGCTTATGGTAGAACATACTCTTTGATTGAATTTGAGAGATTTAAACACATAAACCCTAAACACATGAGTGTTGGAGTGTATATCAATGAGAGGACCTATCACTTTGGCATGGCATAGATTTCATTTAAATCCAGACGATTGATTGAGTTTTGAAGTTTGCATGTAAATAAATTCATGAGAATTATATTATTTATCCTTCATGATTGTATTCTTGTTTATAATGCTTGTACTCTTAGACATTGATGGGAGATTAAGAAATTGATCATAGTTATTTTCAATTTAATTTTATTTATCCTTTCTCGAGGACGAGCAAGAGCTAAGTGTGGGGGTATTTGATGTAACCATATTATTCGATAGTTTCACCCGCATTTAACTAGTGTTTTGCATATGTTATTTATATAAAATGCCTTGATATTCTTTGTTTTATGTTTTGAAGGCATTTTTGGATGAAAGATGCAAAAAGGAGTAAATTGGAGGTAATTGGCAGATTTGACGTTCAGTCGGTATTTTGTGCAGAGCGTGAGTTCCAGAGATCGAAATGAAGTGATTCCAGTGGCATTAAAAATAACATCCATACCTTTTTGGAAATGTAATGCAAGAAAAATAAAAAGAGAAAGATCATGGAAATCACATCCTTCAAAGTCAAATCTCGCAGTCTGCCAATGTTGACCTTTGCCCATTCAAAATTCAATATCTGGAGCTTCAGAAGTCCAATTGATGCAAACTCAATTGGTTGGATTCCTTACTCAAAGATCTATAAACGCTCCAAATTTCAGCCAAAAACGATGTCATATGAGGGAGATATGATTTTTCAAAGATGACAGCTGAATTCTGCCAGCAAGCAGGTTGCGTGAAGAAACGAATCAAATTTCATCCAGAAGCATCCAAACCGACCAGCAATTTAGCTCCTCTAGTAAATATTCTAGAAGGTCAAGGAAGGCAGCCACCAACCTCAAGGCAGCCACCAACCTCATGGCAGCCACCAACCTCAGGCAGCCAGCCAGCCAGCCAGCAGCCGCAGCCAGCAGCCTTCACACTACCACCATCTATTGATGTTCACACTTGAACTTTGATTTTCTTACTTACAATTTGTGTATAAATAGAGGGTGAGTAGAAGGAGGTAGAAAAGAAGAAGAAGAAGAAGAGGAAACACAAACTCTCCTCTCTACAAATCAGAAATTATGTATTCTTTCATCTTTAGGAGTAGTTGTTCAATAGATATGCAAGGCTAAGCTCGTTTTCTTGGTTGCAAGGACACAACAAACCTTCGGATTTCAAGAACCGTGAGATTTATTCTTCCTTTTATTTTCAGTTTATGTTATGAATGAGTATGTTTGTTTTCCTATGCATATTTCCTATGATTGTTTATCTTAATTGCTAGAGCGGACTCTAAGTTATTATTGTGAACAATCTATTGCTAAGTTTGATATCAAAACCGGAGTTGTGGTATATAAACTTGTGAAGCAACTAAGCTTGATAATTGTAGCGGAACTACGTTATTAAACTTAGGGAGAACATTCGATCATAGCAACACAAATTGACAACTTGGTTGTTAAGATTAATGAATTTATCTGGATCTTAAGGCTGCCATTGGATTAAATCATTAGTGCGGACACTATGATTGTTTGTTGGTTAGGGCTAGTTATACGGCGGATCCGTTAATTAACAAATATTAAGAAAAGATAAAATTCATAATATAAACTGGAGTTTCGTTTCAAGGATCGGTTCTATTTTCGTTGGTGGATGTGTGCTTGCAACCAAGGTTTGTTTTCTTGATATATTTCAGTTTCAATTGATTTTGTTTGCTAGTTTAATTTCTGCCATAGTTTAAATCATTACAAACCAAACCCCCCCAATTACATAACGTATAGCATAAAAATCTGAACTAAACCTTCCTCGTGGGATCGACCCCTTGCTTGCTCTATACTATCTTGTGTGTTGTGTTTGAAGCTAGGGTAATTAATTTGTGCGACCGCGACATCGCAACACTTGGTAACACAGTCATCACAATTACATTCAATATAATAAAATAGTAGATCTCTCATAATACTCATACAATCATTCATCACCATTACATTCAATAAGAATACAAAAGTAGATCCTTTGTACGACACATACTACCATTCATTAGTAGCTGAAATTCATAACAGCCCCAACATCACATTCGGTTTAGTATTCATCACAACTCAATAAGATGTTCATCTCAAAAGGGTTAGTTTAGAACTCTAACATTTTCACCATTGTTTCAACATTCATCAAGAACTTGTTCGACATTTCATAGTCATTTCGACAATCATCAAGAATTTAATCCAACTCTTCTTCGTCATTTCTTCTTACAACAAGGATTTAATAACATATCATCACAAGTTAACCATTTCAAAACATAAACATCAAAATGGGAAAAAGGTGGAAAGCACCTACCTGCTCCACTTGTGGTCTGTCCTTGTCCTGGCAATGGTCTGATTTCAGCCACAACACCTAAGACACCAAAGACCACAATCAATTCATTTGTATCTTCGATTCACATTCATCCCACACTTATTTCAAGAGTTCATATGTTCACATTCAAGTGTTCCACATTTTACACCATCATACTATGAGATTGTTACTAGAATTTAAGTCATTTCTGCCTTGTAGAAATCGACAACGAAAACTGGCTCGCTGCAGGCTGCCCAACTCGGCAGCGAAAACTGGTTCGCTGCGGGCTGCCATGCGGCAGCGAAAACTGGTTCGTTGCGGGCTGCCATTTCGGCAGCGAATCACAATTTTGCTGCAGCATACTCAACTTCGGCAGCGAATCACAATTTTGCTGCAGAACACAAATTTCGGCAGCAATTGTTAATTCGATGCAGACAACTCAATTTCGGTAGTGAATCTCAATTTCGCTGCAGCACACAATTTCGGCAGCGAATCACAAATTCGCTACAGCAAACTCCACTTCGGCAGCGAAGCACAAATCCGCAACAGAAACACAAATTTCGGCAGCGAATCATAAATTCACAGCAGAACACAAATTTCAGCAGCGAATCACAAATTCGCTGCAGCCAACTTCACTTCGGCAGCGAATCACAAATTCGCGGCAGAACACCAATTTCGGCAGCGAATCACAGATTCACGGCAGAATACAAATTTCGGCAGCGAATCACAAATTCGCTGCAGCCAACTCCACTTCGACAGCGAATCACAAGTTCATGGCATAACACCAGTTTCGGCAGCGAATCACAGATTCGCGGCAAACACAAATTTCGGCAGCGAATCACAAAATTCGTTGCAGTCAACTCCACTTCGGCAGCGAATCCCAAATTCGCTGCAGAAAACTCAGTTGGAGGAGAACCAACAGCTGAAGAGAAAAGAATAGGGTCAAACCTTCCTCAAACTTAGTTAAATTCAGAAGGTATGGGTCATAAACTCTCCTTCTCTCCCCTTAAGATAAAAAACGAAAATGAAGAAGAAAAACCCTAAGAAAAATTGATCTAAGACCTAAGCCAGCTATGAAGGAAACTGAAATTAACTAGGAGAACTAGCAAATAGAAGTGAAATAAAGTCAATTTCAGAACATCTAACAAATCATGGTAGAGGGCTGGCTTTAACTATGGGGTAGGCCAACATGCATGTGTGTGTGTGTTCTACTGGGGTAATTAATGTGTTCTGCTGTGATGTTGTTGTTGTAATTAAGGTGTTCTGGCTGTGATGTTGTTGCTGAAATTAATTGTTCTGTTGTGATGTTGTTGTTGTAATTAAGGTGTTTCTGTTGTGATATTGTCGCTGAAATTAATTGTTCTGCTGTGATGTTGTTGCTGAAATTAATGTATTCTGCTGTGAGGTTGTTCTGCTGAAATATTAATGTGTGCTGTTGGAATTTGTTGAAGAATTATGTGTTGAAATTGATATTCGCTGGCCGATTTGTGTATTGTGCAGCGGAATTCTGTTTCGCTGCCGCAACTGAACTCCTGCAAGCGAAATTCTGTTTCGCTGCCACAACCGAACCTCCTGCAGCGAATTGATATTCGCTGTCGATTTGTGTATTGTGCAGCGGAATTCTGTTTCGCTGCCGCAACTGAACCTCCTGCAGTGAAATTCTGTTTCGATGCCGCAACCGAACCTCTTGAGTGAATTGATATTCGCTGTCGATTTATGTATTGTGCAGCGAAATTCTGTTTCGCTGCAGAAACGAACCTCCTGCAGCGAATTCATATATTCGCTGCCGATTTGTGTGTTGCGCAGCGAAATTCTATTTCGCTGCCGAAACTGAACTCCAGCAGCGAAATTCTGTTTTGCTGGCGCAATCGAACTCCTGCGCGAATTGATATTCGCTGCCGGATTTGTGTGTTGTGCAGTGGAATTCTGTTTCGCTGCCGGCAACCGAACTCCTGCAGCGAAATTTTGTTTCGCTGCCACAACCGAACCTCCTGCAGCGAAATGTTGTTTCGCTGCCACAACCGAACCTCGTGCAGCGAATTGATATTCGCTGCCGATTTGTGTGTTGCGCAGCGAAATTCTGTTTCGCTGCCGCAATCGAACCTCCTGCAGCGAATTGATATTCGCTGCCGATTTGTGTGTTGCGCAGCGAAATTCTATTTCGCTGCCGAAACGGAACCTCCTGCAGCGAATTGATATTTGCTGCCGAATTGTGTGTTGCGTAGCGAAATTCGTTTTCGCTGCCACATCCGAACCTCCTGCAGCGAATTGATATTAGCTGCTGATTTGTGTGTTGGGCAGCGAAATTCTGTTTCGCTGCCGAAACCGAATCTCCTGCAGCGAATCGATATTCGTTGCCGATTTGTGTGTTGCGCAGCGAAATTCTGTTTCGCTGCCGCAACTGAACCTCCTGCAGCGAATTGATATTCGCTGCCGAGTTGTGCGTTGTGCAGCGAAACTGTGGCACCAACTGCGATGCAGTTGTCGTTGCTGAACTGGCTGCTGGCAGCGAAATAGTTGTCGCTGCCGAACTGGCAGCCTACGGCGAACTAGTTCTCGCTGCCGAATTAGGCAGCCCGCAGCGAACCAGTTTTCGCTGCCGATTGCTACAATAAGTCTCCTAGGTAGGAATGACTTAAATGCTAGTAACAATTTCATGATATGATGGTGTAAAATATGGAACACTTGAATGTGAACATATGAACTCTTGAAATAAGTGATGATGAATATGATTCAAAAATAAAATAAATACAACTGTGCTGATTTGTGACCAATGATGTCTTAGGTGGTGCGGTCGGGATTGGACCATCATCAAGACAGGAACAACCCACAGGTGGAGCAGGTAGGTGACTTGCACCTTTCTTTTACATACGTTGAATCTTGGAATATTTTAACTTGAGTACTACCATATTGTTAGAACCGATATTAAATTGTCGAACGCTTAATTGTTGATTAAAGATTGATTAGCTTCAGCTAATGGCATCCGAATGGATGGCCGGGACAAAAGAGTGATTAGCTTCGGCTAATGGCATCCGAATGGATGACCGGGATAAAAGAGTGAGTAGCTTCGGCTAATGGCATCCGAACGGATGGCCGGGACAAAGAATGATTAGCTTTGGCTAATGGCGTCCGAATGGATGGCCGGGATGAAGGACTGATTAACTTCGGCTAATGGCATCCAAACGGATGGCCGGGATAAAAAGGGATGATTTCGCTACCGATTCTGGATCGGCAGAGATGCAGTTCCGCTGCCGATTCTGGATCGGCAGCGATGCAGTTTCCGCTGCCGATACAGAAATCGGCAGCGACGCAGTTTCCGCTGTCGATTCTGGATCGGCAGCGACCCAGTTTCGCTGCCGATTCCTTGATCGGCAGCGACACAGCTATCGCTATGGAATCCGGATGGATAGCCGGGACAAATGAAAGACTAGTTTTGGCGAATGGAATCCGAAAACTTGTGTATCTATATGTACTACTAGTTGTTACATCAAATACATGAAGAAATTATAAATGTTAATGCTTTATTTAATTGCCAGGTTGTTAGTTACCATTATTATTATTATTAAGTATTTGTATTCTCTTAAATGTTTGTATTGCTGCAGGGACGTCACACCAACGAGATGTCTAGGATACCCGATACACGGGAACCTACTTTTACAAGGAATTAAGTAGATGCATTCTAAATCACAATGTATTTTGTAGGGATCAATGTACTGAATGTATAACTTTTATTAGATCCTTTTTGTTTAAAATTTGTGATGGCTATTAGTAGTATAAGAATGCAAACTCATGTCTATGTATATATTTTTAATATGAACTTCAAATCATGCAACCTTAATATTATGTGTTTGTGTAAGATTCGCTTTTGAATGAAATGTTGATTGTATGGATTGTATTTTGATGATGGGAGGATTCAAGTTCTTTGATTACCGGCACCATGTGTATTAAATATATATATATATAAAGTTACTGTTGTTTGGGGCTTGGAAAGCCGGGTCATTACATTTGTTTGCTAGTTCTCCTGGTTAATTTCAGTTTCCTTCATAGCTGGCTTAGGTCTTAGATCAATTTTTCTTAGGGTTTTTCTTCTTCATTTTTGTTTTTGATCTTAAGGGGGAGAGGAAGGGAGTTTCATGACCCATACCTTCTGAATTTAACTAAGTTTGAGGAAGGTTTGACACTATTCTTTTCTCTTCAGCTGCTGGTTCTCCTCCTCCTTCTTCCTCTCACGTTTTCCAGCTCTGTTTTTCCTCTCCTCTATGCAGCTGCCCACTCCTCTCTCAAGGTCTCATCTCTCCCTCACAAGCTAACAAGGCAATCTCTACTAGTTTGATTCACATTTCTGTTGTGAAAGGGGAAGGGAAGAATGGCATGCAGCTGCTGGTTTGGGAAGAAGATGGGTCATTCTCTCTCCCCTCTTTGTATTTATACTACCCATCAAATGAAATGGGTTGTTTGGGGGTTGGTTTAGGTGTGTCCTTATCCTTGTTTGGTTTATCTAAAACCAGTTTTACCCCTCCCTCCCAGCTCTGCGTCACTGTTGATTGAGAAATCGGCAGCGAAAAATGCATCGCTGCCGATTTCAGCCTCGGCAGCACAAACTACGTCGCTGTCGATCCAGATATCGGCAGCAGAAACTGCGTCGCTGCCGATCAAGAAATGGGTAGTGAAGGCTGCGTCGCTGCCGATTTCTGTATCGGTAGTGAAGGCTGCGTTGCTGTCAAATCCAGAATCGGCAGCGAAAACTGCGTCGCTGCCGATTTCTGCATCGGCAGCGAAAACTGCGTCGATGCCTATTGTCTGCATCGGCAGCGAATATTGCATTCATCATCTTCTCTCTCTCTCTCTCTCTCTGTCTAAATATATATATATATTTTCCTTTGGGTGTTTACATTAGGGTGTCCTAACATATAAAAAGAATGAGAGAAGAGAAGGGGGGTAGCCACCCAAGAGGAGAAAAAACGCCCCCCTACTCTAAGAAACCCTAAATCATGCATTCTTCCATCTTTTTGATTAGTTGTTCAACAAACATGCAAGGCTAAACTCATTTTCTTGGTTGCAAGGACACGGAAACCTTCGGATTTCAAGAACTGTGAGATCTATTGTACCTTTTCTTTTCAGTTTATATGATGAATATGTTTGTTCTCCTATGCTTATTTTTCCTATGATTGTTTATTTTAATTGCTAGAGCAGACTCTAAGTTATTATTGTAGACAATTTATTGCTAAGTTTGATATCAAAATCGGAGTTGTAGTATATAAACTTGTGAAGCAACTGAGTTTAATAATTGTAGCGGATCTACGTTATTAATCTTAGGGAGAACATTCGATCAAAGCAACATAAGCAGACAACTTGGTTGTCAAGATTAATGAATTTATCTAGATCTTAAGGCTGCCATTGGATTAAATCATTAGTGCGGACACTGTGATTATTTGTTGGTTAGGGTTAGTTATACGGCGGATCCGTTAATTAACCAACGTTAAGAAAAGATAAAAATTCAGAATATAAACTGGAATTTCGTTTCAAGGATCAGTTCTGATTTCTATAGGTGGATGTGTGCTTGCGACCAAGGTTTGTTCTCTTGATAATTTTCTGATTTTATTAAATTTTGTTTGATAGTTTTCTATTCTCTTTTGCTTTAGCCTAGATAACATCCAACCCCCCCCCCCAAATTGCATATCATCTAGCATAAAAATCTGACTTGAATCTTCCTCGTGGGATCGACCCCTTGCTTGCTCTATACTATCTTGTGTGTTGTGTTTGAAGCTAGGGTAATTAATTTGTGCGACCACGACATCGCAACATTGATCAACCTGAAATCCAATCTAGTGATTCCCTTCAACCAAAGCGACCTGAGATACCATCTGGCGACCTCCTTTAACCCAAAACCAAAGAATGTGTGTAGCTTGCTCAACCTGAAATCCCATCTCACGATTCCCTTTAAACAAAGCCACCTAGGATCCCATATGGCGACCTCCTTTAACCCAAAACCAAAAAAATATGTGTAGCTCAATCAACCTGAAATTCTATTTGGTGATTCCCTTTAACCAAAGCCACCTCAGATCCCATCTAACAACCTCATTCAACTGGAACTAAAAAATATGTGTAGCTCGATCAACCTGAAATCCCATCTGGCGATTCCCTTCAACCAAAGCCACCTGAGATCCCATCTTGCGACCTCCTTTAACACAAAACTAAAGAATGTGTGTAGCTTGGTCAACCTGAAATCCCATCTGGCGATTCCTTTTAACGAAAGCCACCTTTGATCCCATCTAGCAACCTCATTCAATTGGAACTAAAAAATGTGTGTAGCTCGATCAACCTGAAATCCCATCTGGCAATTCCCTTTAACCGAAGCCACCTGAGATCCCATATGGCGACCTCCTTTAACCCAAAACCAAAGAATGTGTGTAGTTTGGTCAACCTGAAATCCCGTCTGGCGATTCCCTTTAACCGAAGCCACCTGAGATCCCATATGGCGACCTCTTTTAACCCAAAACCAAAAAAATGTGTAGCTCAATCAACCTGAAATCCTATTTGGTGATTTCCTTTAACCAAAGCCACCTCAGATCCCATCTCACAACCTCATTCAACTGGAACTAAAAAATATGTGGAGCTCGATCAACCTGAAATCCCATATGGCGGCCTCCTTTAACCCAAAACAAAAGAATGTGTGTAGCTTGGTCAACCTGAAATCCCATATGGCGATTCCCTTCAACCAAAGCCACTTGACATCCCATCTAGCGACCTCATTCAACTAGAACTAAAAAAAATATGTGCAACGTGGTCAGCCTGAAATCCCATCTAGCGATTCCCTTCAACCAAAGCTACTTGAGATCCCATCTAGCGACCTCTTTTATCCAAAACAAAAGGTGTGTAGCTCGGTCAATCTAAAATCCCATCTGACGATTCCCTTTAACCAAAGCCACCTGAGATCCCATCCGTTGACCTCAATCAATTGGAACTAAAAAACTTGTGTAGCTTGATCAACCTAAAATCCCATATGGCGATTCCCTTCAACCATAGCCACCTCAGATCCCATCTGGCGACCTCCTTTAACCTAAAACCAAATAATATGTGTAGCTTAGTCAACCTGAAATCCCATCTGGCGATTCCCTTTAACCAAAGCTACTTGAGATCCCATCTGGCGATCTCATTAAACTAAAACAAAAAAATATGTGCAGCTCGGTCAACTTGAAATCCCATCTCGCGATTCCCTTTAATGAAAGCCACCTTAGATCCCATATGGCGACCTCATTCAATTGGAACTAAAAAATGTGTGTAGCTCGATCAACCTGAAATCCGATCTGGTGATTACCTTCAACCAAAGCCACCTCAGATCCCATTTGACGACCTACTTTAAACCAAAACCAAAGAATTTGTGTATCTTGGTCAACCTGAAATCCCATCTGGCGATTCCCTTTAACCGAAGCCACTTCAGATCTCATCTAGCGACCTTATTCAACTAGAACAAAAAAATGTGTGCAACTTGGTCAACCTGAAATCCAATCTAGCGATTCCGTTCAACCAAAGCCACTTGAGATCCCATCTAGCGACCTCCGTTATCCAAAATAAAAGAATGTGTGTAGCTTGGTCAACCTGAAATCCCATCTGGCGATTCCCTTTAACGAAAGCCACCTTTGATCCCATCCGGCGACCTCATTCCATTGGAACTAAAAAATGTGTGTAGCTCGTTCAACCTGAAATCCCATCTGGCGATTCCCTTCAACCAAAGCCACCTTATGTCCCATCTGCCGACCTCATTTAACCCAAAACCAAAGAATATGTGTAGCTTGGTCAACCTGAAATCCCATCTGGCGATTCCCTTTAACCGACACCACTAGAGATCCCATCTCGCGACCTCATTCAACTAGAACAAAAAAAATATGTGCAACTTGGTCAGCCCAAAATCTCATCTAGCGATTCCATTTCACCAAAGCGACCTGAGATCCCATCTAGTGACCTCCTTTATCCAATACAAAAGAATATGTGCGGCTCGGCCAACCTGAAATCCCATCTGGCGTTTCCCTTTAACCAAAGCCACCTCGGATCCCAACTGGTGACCTCATTCCAGTGGAACTAAAAAATGTGTGTAGCTTGATCAACCTGAAATCCCATCTAGCGATTCCCTTTAACCAAAGCCCCCTTAGATACCATCTAGCGACCTCATTCAACTTGAACTAAAAAAAGTACAAAAGAATGTGTTTAGCTCGGTTAACCTGAAATCCCATATGGCGATTCCCTTTAACCAAAGCCACCTGAGATCCCATCTGGCGACCTCATTCAATTGGAACTAAAAAACATGTGTAGCTTGATCAACCTGAAATCCAATCTAGCGATTCCCTTCAACCAAAGTGTAACAACCCAGCTTTCCAAGCCCAAAACAACAATAGATTTTTTATTTTTTTATATACTTAATACACATGGTGCCGGCAATCAGTGAATCTGAAACCTCACATCATCAAAATACAATCCATACAATCAACATTTCATTTAAAATGAATCTTACACAAACACATAATATTAAGGTTGCTTGATTTGAAGTTCATATTAAAAATCTAATACATAGACATAGTTTGCATTCTTATCCTACTAATAGCCATCACAATTTTAAACAAAAAGGATCTAATGAAAGTTATACATTCAGTACATTGATCCCTATAAAATACATTGTGATTTAGAATGCATCTACATAATTCCTTGCAAAAGAAGGTTCCCGTGTATCGGGTTTCCTATACATCTCGTTGGTGTGACGTCCCTGCAGCAGTACAAAACATTTAAGAGAATGCAAATACTTAATAGTAATAATAATGGTAACTAACGGTTGGCAATTAAATAAAGCATTAACATTTATAATTTCTTCATGTATTTGATATAACAGCTAATAGTACATATAGATACACAAGTTTTCGGATGCCATTCGCCGAAACTAATCATTCATCTGTCCCGCCCATCCATCCGGATTCCATAGCGAAAGCTGTGTCACTGCCGATCCAGAATCGGCAGCAGAAACTGCATTGCTGCCGATCAAGGAATCGACAGCGAAAAATGTGTCGTTGTCGATTTCTGTATCGGCAGTGAAAACTGGGTCGCTACCGATTTCTGTATCGGCAGCGGAAACTGCGTCCCCGCCAATCCAGAATCGGCAGCGAAAACTGCGTCGCTGCTGATTTTGTATCGGCAGCGAAATCATTCCTTTATCTCGGCCATCCATCCGGATGCCATTAGCCGAAGCGAATCCTTCCTTATCCCGGCCATCCATTCGGATGCCATTAGCCGAAGCTAATCATTCCTTGTCCCAGCCATCCATTCGGATGCCATTAGCCGAAGCTAATCATTCCTTGTCCCGGCCATCCATTCAGATGCCATTAGCCGAAGCTAATCAGTCCTTTAGTCAACATTTAAACGTTCGACAATCTAATATCGGTTCTAACAATATGATAATACTCAAGTTAAAATATTTCAACATTCAACGTATGAAAAAGAAAGGTGCAAGTCACCTACCTGCTCCACTTGTGGTTTGTTCTTGTCTTGATGATGGTCCAATTCCAACCGCACCACCTAAGACATCAATGGTCAAAAATCAGTACAATTGCATTTATTCTTATTTTTTAATCACATTCATCACCACACTTATTACAAGAGTTCATATGTTCATATTCAAGTGTTCCATATTTTACACCATCATATCCTGAAATCGTTACTCGCATTTAAGTCATTTCTGTCTAGGAGGCTTATTGTAGAAATTGGAAGCAAGAACTGGTTCGCTGCAGGCTGCCCAATTTGGCAGCGAGAATTAGTTCGCTGCAGGCTGCCAGTTCGGCAGCGAAAACTATTTCGCTGGTGGCGCCATAGTTTCGCTGCACAACGCACAACTCAGCAACGAATATTAATTCGCTGCAGAAGGCTCAGTTTAGGCAGCGAAATAGAGTTTCGTTGCACAACACACAAATCGGCAGTGAATACTAATTCGCTGCAACCGACACAGTTTCGGCAGCGAATTACATTTTCGCTGCACAACAGACAAATCGGCAGCGAATATTAATTCGCTACAGAAAAGGCTCAATTTCAGCAGTGAAATAGAGTTTCGCTGCACAACACACAAATCGGCAGTGAATACTAATTCGCTGCAGCCGACACAGTTTCGGCAGCGAATTACATTTTCGTTGCGCAACAACGCAGTTTTGGCAGCGAAATAGAATTTCGCTGCACAACATACATTTTGGCGTGTACACACACCACACGATGTTTTGAAATTGACTTTATTTCACTTCTGTTTGCTAGTTCTCCTAGTTAATTTCAGTTTCCTTCATAGCTGGCTTAGGTCTTAGATCAATTTTTCTTAGGGTTTTTCTTCTTCATTTTCGTTTTTGATCTTAAGGGGAAGAGGAAGGGAGTTTTATGACCCATACCTTCTGAATTTAACTAAGTTTGAGGAAGGTTTGACACTATTCTTTTCTCTTCTCCTGCTGGTTCTCCTTCTTCTTCTTCCTCTCAACATTTTCCAGCTCTCTTTTTCTTCTCCTCTATGAAGCTGTCCACTCCTCTCTCAAGGTCTCATCTCTCCCTCACAAGTTCACAAAGCATTCTCTACTGGTTTGATTTAAGTTTCTGCTGTGAAAGAGGAAGGGAAGAACGACATGCAGCTGCTGGTTTGGGAAGAAGATGGACCATTCTCTCTCCTCTCCTTGTATTTATACTCCCCATTAAAAGAAATGGGTTGTTTGGGGGTTGGTTTAGATGTGTTCTTATCCTTGTTTTGGTTTATCTAAAACTGGTTTTACGCCTCCCTCCCAGCTCTGCGTCACTGTTGATTGAGAAATCAACAGCGAAAACTGCATCGTTGTTGATTTCTGCCACGGCAGCGAAAACTGTGTCGCTGCCGATCTAGAAATCGACAACAGAAACTGTGTCGCTGCCGATCAAGAAATGGGCAGCGAAAGACTGTGTCGCTGTCGATTTCTGATCGGTAGTGAAGGTTGTGTCGCTGCCCAATCCAGAATCGGCAGCGAAACCTACGTCGCTGCCGATTTTTGCATCGGCAGCGAAAACTGTGTCGCAGCCGATTTCCGCATCGGCAGCGAAAACTGCATCATCATCTCTCTCTCTCTCTCTCTCTATATATATATATATATATATATATATATATATTCCTTTGGGTGTTTACACAAAGCCACCTGAGATCCCATCTGGCGACCTCCTTTAACCCAAAACCAAAGAATGTGTATAGCTTGGTCAACCTGAAATCCCGTCTGGCGCTTCCCTTTAAACGAAGCCACCTGAGATCCCATATGGCGACCTCCTTTAACCCAAAACCAAAAATATATGTGTAGCTCAACCAACTTGAAATCCTATTTGGCGATTCCCTTTAACCAAAGCCACCTCAGATCCCATCTAGCAACCTCATTCAACTGGAACTAAAAAATATATGTAGCTCGATCAACCTGAAATCCCATCTGGCGATTCCCTTCAACCAAAGCCACCTGAGATCCCATCTTGCGACCTCCTTTAACACAAAACCAAAGAATGTGTGTAGCTCGGTCAACCTGAAATCCCATCTGGCGATTCCCTTTAACGAAAGCCACCTTAGATCCCATCTGGCGACCTCATTCAATTGGAACTAAAAAATGTGTATAGCTCGTTCAACCTGAAATCCCATCTGGCGATTCCCTTTAACCAAAGCCACCTTATGTCCCATCTGGCGACCTCATTTAACCCAAAACCAAAGAATATGTGTAGCTTGGTAAACCTGAAATCCCATCTGGCGATTCCCTTTAACCGAAGCCACTTGAGATCCCATCTCGCGACCTCATTCAACTAGAACAAAAAAAATATGTGCAACTTGGTCAGCCTAAAATCCCATCTAGCGAATTCCCTTTCACCAAAGCGACCTGAGATCCCATCTAGCGACCTCCTTTATCCAATACAAAAGAATATGTGCGGCTCAGTCAACCTGAAATCCCATTTGACGATTCCTTTTAACCAAAGCCACCTCGGATCCCAACTGGTGACCTCATTCCAGTGGAACTAAAAAATGTGTGTAGCTTGATCAACCTGAAATCTCATCTAGCGATTCCCTTTAACCAAAGCCACCTTAGATACCATCTAGCGACCTCATTCAACTTGAACTAAAAAAAGTACAAAAGAATGTGTTTAGCTCGGTCAACCTGAAATCCCATCTGGCGATTCCCTTGAACCAAAGCCACCTAAGATCCCATCTGGCGACCTCATTCAATTGGAACTAAAAAATGTGTGTAGCTTGATCAACCTGAAATCCAATATAGTGATTCCCTTCAACCAAAGCCACCTGAGATCCCATTTGGCGACCTCTTTTAACCCAAAACCAAAGAATGTGTGTAGCTTGGTCAACCTGAAATCCCATCTTGTGATTCCCTTTAACCAAAGCTACTTGAGATCCCATTTGGCGATCTCATTAAAGTAAAACAAAAAAATATATGCAGCTCGGTCAACTTCAAATCCCATCTAGTGATTCCCTTTAACCAAAGCTACCTCAGATCCCATCTAGCAACCTCATTCAACTGGAACTAAAAAATATGTGTAGCTCGATCAACCTGAAATCGCATCTGGCAATTCCCTTTAACCAAAGCCACCTGAGATCCTATCTGGCGATCTCATTCAATTGGAACTAAAAAATGTGTGTTGCTCGATCAACCTGAAATCCCATTTGGCAATTCCCTTCAACAAAAGCCACCTGATATCCCATCTGGCGACCTCCTTTAACCCAAAACCAAAGAATGTCTGTAGCTTGGTCAACCTGAAATCCCATTTGGCGATTCCCTTTAACAGAAGCCACTTGAGATCCCATCTAGAAACCTCATTCAACTAGAACAAAACAAATGTGTGCAACTTGCTCAACCTGAAATCCCATCTAGCGATTCCCTTTAACCAAAGCTACTTGAGATCCCATCTAGCGACCTCTTTTATCCAAAACAAAAGAATGTGTGTAGCTCGATCAACCTGAAATCCGACATGGCGATTTCCCTTAACCAAAGCCACCAGAGATCCCATCTGACGATCCCTTTTAACCAAAACCAAAGAATATGTGTAACTCGGTCAATGTAAAATTCTATCTAGCGATTCCCTTTAACCAAAGGCACCTGAGATCTCATCTGGCAACCTCCTTTAACCCAAAACCAAAGAATATGTGTAGCTAGGTCAACCTGAAATCCCATGTGGTAATTTGCTTTAACCAAAGCCACCTTAGATCCCATCTGGCGATCTCATTCAATTGGAAATAAAAACGTACAAAAGAATGTGTGTAGCTCGATCAACCTGAAATCCCATCTGGCGATTCCCTTTAACCAAAGCCGCTTGAGATCCCATCTCGCGACCTCATTCTATTGGAACTAAAAAATGTGTGTAGCTCGATCAACCTGAAATCCCATCTGGCGATTCCCTTCAACCAAAGCCACCTGAGATCCTATCTAGCGACCTCCTTTAACCCAAAACCAAAGAATGTGTGTAGCTTGGTCAACCTGAAATGTCATCTGGCGATTCCCTTTAACCGAAGCCACTTGACATCCCATCTAGCGATCTCATTAAACGAAATAAAAAAAATATGTGCAGTATGGTCAACCTGAAATCCCATCAAGCGATTCCCTTTAACCAAAGCTACCTGAGATCCCATCTAGCAACCTCCTTTAACCAAAACAAAAGAATATGTGTAACTCGGTCAACCTGAAATCCCATATGCGATTCCCTTTAACCAAAGCCACTTGAGATCCCATCTAGCAATCTCCTCTAACTAGAACCAAAAGAATGTGTGTAACTCGGTCAACCTGAAATCCCATCTAGCGATTCTCTTAAACCAAATCCACATAGGATCCCATTTGGCGATCCCTTTTACCCAAAACCAAATAATATGTGTAACTAGGTCAACCTGAAATCCCATATGGCGATTCCTTTTAACCAAAGCCACCTAAGATCGCATCTGGCGATCCCTTTTAACCAAAACCAAAGAATATGTGTACCTCGGTCAACTTGAAATCCCATCTGGCGATTCCCTTTAACCAAAGCCACCTGAGATCTCATCTAGTGACCTCATTTAACCAAAACCAAAAAAATGTGTAAAAGTGGTCTCATTGTAATGGGTGACCTACGCAGGTGAAAGAATGTGAAAAATGGTCTCATTTTAATGGGTGACCTACCCAAATGGAAGATGGAAAATTTGAAGTGGTCTCATTGTTATTGGTGCCTACCTGAATGGAAGATGATGGTCTCATTATGATGGGTGACCTACCCAAATGGAAGATGATGTGAAGTGGTCTCATTGTTATAGTGACCTGCCTAGATGAAAATAATGTGAAGTGTGGTCTTATTATAATGGGTGACTTATCCAGATGGAAAAGAATATAAAGTGACAAGTGTGAAAAGAATATGACTTACCTGGCGAAGTCCTAAAGAGAAGAGTTGGAAAACTTGGTGCTTTTTGATAATTCCCGATCGTAGGGTTTGAAAACTCAAGACTTCTAGATTGCAGGGTTGATCTTTTCATTTCTTTGAGGTTTTCCTAATGGTAGGGTTCATCTCATCTTCCTTTTTATTCCATGATCAAAACCGATTCTTTGTTATCATCAACACAATGCTTTTTTCTTTTTCCACAATCTTGCTGACCTCAATGAGGATTTTCTATAACAATACAAAAACAATTGTGTTGTTTTGAGGTTAGATGACATGCATGCATTCTACCTGATTTGGAATATAGGTCCCCCTTCTTTGATGCTCCATCGTTATAAAGTGCCTTTGTTTGCATTCCAAAGCCTTCTTTGTTGTTTTGATCTATCGGCTTATCTGTGTGCTAGTCATTCACTCAACTGTAAGTGTTGTGCCTATCCAGGCTATCCTTGATGATTACTGCTCTTGTTTTTTATCAAGCATGAGTGTGCCCCTAACACTACAAGATTTAACAGTTTTACCGACGGAATTTTTCCGTCGGCGTAAGACACATACTCCATCGGTAATTAATTTACCGACGAAATCACCGACGGATAATTTTCGTCGGTGAATCTTATGTCGGTAATTTTTGTCGTCGCTAAATCCATCGGTAATAATATTACCGACGGATTTACTGGCGGAACAGATGCGTCGATAAATTTGTTTTTATTACCGACGGACTTACCAACGATTTATCGACGGAAATGTCCGTCGGTAAATCTGTCGGTAATTATTTAAAAACATTTTAAAAAATAAAATTATAAAATAATTAAATTAACATAAATCAACATTGTATAATATATACTCAAAATGCTTGGAAAAAAGAATAAGAAAATCAACTCAAATAAATAAAACCAAAAAATTAATTCAACTAAAAAAATTCATATGAAAAAAATGAAGTTCAATTGCTAAAAATTTAAAAATCCTATAAAAATCAACTAAAAATTGATTCATATGAAAAAAAAATCTCACACAACATTTATACAATTATTATAAACAAAATCAATTAAAATTAAATAAAAAACAAATATAGTGAAAACAATCATGAAAAAAATAAGAAAAAAGAAAAATCTTACCTTAATATACTTGCAAGTGAAGCTAAGGAAAAAAAAATTCGTAAAACATATTAATTAAAAAAAACTAAGAGGATAAAAGAAGAAAGAAGAAGAAGACATACCTGAGCATGGAGGAAAAGAGAAGAAGATGAGGAGAGAAAAGAAGAGAAAGAAATAGATATTGATGTTTTTTACATATAGTGAAGAAGAAGAAGAAGAATGAGAAGAAGTAGAAGTAGAAGTAGAAGAAGAAGAAGAAGAAGAAGTAGAAGCAGTAGAAGCAGTAGAAGAAGAAAAAGAAATAATGAGTCTGTCTCTTGTGAAATAAGCGGATTCGAGTTTTTTATTGGGGCGCGTTACCGACGGATAATTTAATATTAATATTTTTTTAATTATTCCGTCGGTAATATTTAATTTAAATTTTCAATTTCGTAAAAAGTTTTCAGAAACCGCCAAAAATTACCGATGATTTTTCAATCCGTCGGTGATTCCGTCTGTAATATTTAAATGAAAATTTTAAATCAATTGAATTTTTTCAGAAAACCGCCAAAACACACCGATGAATTTTCAATCCGTCGGTGATTTTGTCCGTAAAGTAAAACAATTAACAGTGCAATTGAAAGATGAACAGTTCTGGAGCTCCCTGGAAAATACCGATGGAAAATTCCGTCGGTAATTCCCTTTGTAATTGACATGATGAACAGTGTTCACAGTTTACCAAGGGAATTATTCCGTCGGTAAAAAATGACACGTCATCATTTTTTTTTCTTTGTTTTAATTTTTTTTTCCCACGGTAATTCCCTCGGTATTTCCATTTGTATTTATTGATTTTCTGGTAGTGTAAGTGTGGTGTTGCTTGATTCATCACAAATGAGCTTAACCGATCATTCTTCTTCTGGATTATCTTGAGAATTGTTCTTTTATTGATTATGTGTATCGTGCAAACACCCATCAAGATTGTCAATCAATCATGAACTTGCTTCAAGTTGAAACAATACTCTTTAATGTTATCACCAGCCTTCTTGGAACTGCCAAGTCATCCAAACATGCATCTCATAGCTTGTAGTAAAAAGCTCTTTATTGTATGCTCGGTGTTCTTCTCAATGGATTCTTCTTATCTTATTGAATCAGATTGCAAAAAGAAATGTATTAGCCTCATCAATGATGTTCAATTTATCACTCATATTCATATTCATGCCATGAAGTGCACCTTTGAGCTTCAAAATAGATGGTCCCACAGTTAGTCTTGGTGGTGTGCATTTTTCTGACATTCACTCCAATGAAACTATGCGATAACATTTGTTATAGCCATATTTCAAAGGATAACACTAAGATGAAGATATGAGGTTGTCCTTAAATGCAACATTGTTTTCAAATGTTGCTGGAGTTCACCAGATCATGGAATGTTTTTGAACAATATTGCCCCCAGCTGATCTGAATACTGCTTGTTTTTCCTTTTCAAGGTTCACTGAATTCCCAAGGTGTCTCAACTTTTCAAGGAATGTTGAGAAGAGTTGATGTCATTTCATGTCAAGCATTCCGCAGACTTAGTCAATGTTCTTCTTTGTTCGACAATCTTTCTTGTTCTGGAATCAAATCTCGTACTTCAAAGGTCATGTCTATCCAAGTCTAATTGTTGAAATGAAATCAGATAGATGTCAATTTTTGAAAAGATTTTTGAAATTCAAGCTTATTTGGTCAAAGACCCAACACACACTATTCAATGTAGTCCTTTTATTGCCTTGTATTTTGGAAACAAAAATGACCCGTTGCAATATTAAAATGACTTCTTTTTTTTTCATGATTCTTTGTATCCATTTTAAAACTCTGATTTGGGTATATCTTTTTTTTTTTTATGGTCTGTGATGAGGAGCTATTTTTGTGAATTTCAAAAGCAAGAAGCTTAGGCTTGATCAAGAAAGGTTGTTTATTTTCTTAGCATTTATTTTATCAACATGCATAATAACCAGTAACTTAATTTATGAAGTCATGACCCTTATAGAAAAGCTCTTCCAGTTTTGAGAGCGCCATTTATTGGTTCAAATGCTTACTTGATCGAAAAGGGCTTTTAAAAGTATGTAATGCAGGCTATGGTTTATGGCTATGAAAGAAAAGGAAATTCACAAGCTCAAAAAGGTGTTTAAGGGTTTTAAAGACTTAGGATCAACATTGACTATTCATCAATTCTCTTTCTCTTTTGTCTTTGTAGAGAAAGTAACGTATAATCTTGTTATCCTCAAATATCAGAATTCTCTTAACATAGATCATAAAGCAAATCTAACTTCTTCCTTGATGAATAACCAATCTAATAATTAGAGGCTTTATCATTGATACCAAAAGACAATGTTTGTAACTCGGTATGTTTTCTAGCATTGACTTTTGGCGTTTGCTGTCTCTACCTTGATTGAAACTTCTTTTGCCCTTTCTAGGCTTGATAGACATTCTCCTTCCTTAATCTTTGACTTGCCTTTAAGTGTTGATAATTTCTACTCTTTTTTTTCTCTCTTTTTTTTTTTGCTTTGTCATAGCCTTCCTCAAAGTTGTCTTACATGCCCCTAGTCTATGTCTTTTTGTTTTAGCCTTTTCTCAATTGTTGGACTTTTGTTCTTAGCCTTTCCTTTAATCAGCCTTTCCTTTCATAAGTGTTGATAATTTCTACTCTTTTTTTTTTTTTTTTCTCTTTTTTTTTGCTTTGTCATAGCCTTCCTCAAAGTTGTCTTACATGCCCCTGGTCTATGTCTTTTTCTTTTGGCCTTTTCTCAATTGTTGGACCTTTGTTCTTAGCCTTCCCTTTATCCATTGATTCTATAAGTGTCTTCAAAATATCTCTTATTTGCCTTAGTGTGGGGTGTGATCCTAATCAGGGTTTCTTTTGAAAAGAAATATTCTATCAGGCTCAAATAGGGATTGCAAGGGATATATATCTTTAGAAAGTGAAGGGATGAACAAAGATGTCCTTTTCTCATTTCAAGCAAGGTCAATTAAAACTGATAAATTTTGACATCATCTAGTGTAATGATTTGGATTTGTAGAATCATGATTCGCGAGTCCATAACTACTGAATCCACTATATGTCATTATGCATACTGCTAAAATTTAGCTATATGGTGTGTGGTTCAATTTCATATGAGTTCAAAATTGTTTGGTCACCTCATATTGTTTATCTTGTCATTTTAACAAATATCGAGTTATTTCTGCAATCAAAATACTTTTAATCTTCAAGATTGATTGGCTTTAATTTTTCATGTTAGAGTTTGATCAAAATATTTTGTCAAAATGAAATGCTAAACATCCTCTGACTTCAGAACAACAAAGAGACAAAGAAAAAGACAAATCTCGTTAAAGGATGAGATATGATACCAAAACAAAATGCAGAAGGGAAAAACTCCACGACAAAATGATTGACAATTCAGTATTATTCTTGGATCAAATTTTCTATCAATATCCGTGCTTTGCCACGCATTTTTGACTTTTGTCAATCTGAGGATGTTCTGGTGACAATATTTTTGATGACATCATCCTTCACAAACTCAACTGGCCTTTTGTTCAACAACTTCTGGACTTGATTATTGAAATTCTTGCCATTGTTTAATTGAAATGGCCGAGGACCCCACCATGACATTCACATCTCTTGTCTGGATTATACCACCTTCAGGATCATCTTCTGATTCAACTCTCATCATTGTTCTAGCACATATGGTATAAACTTTAATCTTTCCCATCTTCATTGATGCTCAATTCCTTCGGCAATCCTTACAGCAACATTATGTCAATCTTCCAATGTTGTTATGGTTGTTTGAGGATTGTTGAGCCTCTCACCAGCTAGGTAATCTTGGTAGTGCTCAACATCGCCATTGCCGAAGCATGGAATCACACTTTGTTTCTACTAGAAGAGAAACTGATGAATCTAAACTCTTATGTCTCCTCTTCGATTCCTCACTGGTGGATCCACAAACAGATCTCTGTAGAGAGAGCTCTGCTACATTGAAGTTTAATGTCTGCTCTATTTTTTCAGACCATTTCTAACTCTTCTACCTATTCCAGTGTTTCGGTGCTGAACTAGTGAGGTAAATTTGCGTAGCTTCTAAAACTACTACATCCCCTCTTGTATTTCTCACTTGTAGAGCCATAGACAAATCTCTATAGAGAGAGCTCTGCTATGTTGAAGTTCAATGTAAAGTCATGTTTTTTAGACTAACATCCTATGTTGTTGGACTGGAATGGAGTTCACAGCAAATATGGCTAGAAAGAAGGCCTCCGCTTACGGTATGAAGGGTTGACAACTATTGGGTGCCATTGAAAGATGTGAGTCGATGAATAATTAACAGTGCAGCTGAACCAAAAATGAGATTGCCTTTTGTTTTTTTGTTTTTTTTATCAAATGTAAGAATATATAGATAAAAAATAAGTTGGAGATCAACAGTACATATATATAGAGATAAATAGGCAAAGGGAACAGGCTCCCTTGAGGATACCAAAGCAAATAAATGTTGATAAACGAATAATAATATACAAAACAGAAGCTGGGGAACAAACTCCCCAGACATGCAGACCAGCAATAAAGCACAACAATGTGCAAAACAAAGACCTGAACAGGGAGCAGGCTCCCAAACAGCAATAAGGCCTGAGCATCAAGCTCTCATAATTAAAGCAGAAAGTTATCTAGAAAACCGAGCAGCAGAATAACCAACCCAGAAGCAAACCACAAAAGCTACCTACTTCCACCAGGCTGGAAACAGGCAACAACAGATGCCAGTAGTGAAGCAATGCAAAACGAGAGCAAGGCAAGCAGCAGGAGAAAAAACAGCCATAAGACACAGACATAGAGCCCACGCAAACCAATAAGGCCGACAGCAGACCTAAAGGTCACCCAACCAGCAAAACCAACAGCCAGCAAGGACCCGACTAGCAACCAGCAACAACAGCAAATCAGCTAGCACCCAAAGGAGCTCAGGAAAAACCAGCAGGCCAGCCAGCAGCAACAAACAAAAGAACACAGCAAAAACAGCCAACCAGGAACCAAGCTCAACAAACAAACACAATCACCAAAAGTGGACCACACTTTATAGCCAAGAACCAACGCTGTACTAACACAACAGTTAACAACATGCCAACTAGACATAACCATAAGGCCTTCAAGCCAACCGAAGGACATAAGCAGGAGCCAAGGGACCCTGCCAAACAAATATAAATAGAACATCAGCGGTGCAATGAAGGAGCAGAATCATCTGAGCTATGAAACGACTGGAATACAGCAGCAAGAGCCTTGGATTGCCTTTGTAACTCCTTACGAGGAATGGCAGAGGCTTTGCTTCGGGTGAGATATTGCCTCTTGAGAGGGGCTATAGATGTTGTATCCATGGTTGTAGAACGATGGGGAGTAGACCTAAGGAGCTCAGTGACAACAGCCTTGGACCTCTTGCGACCTAGAGACTGGATTCTCATTGCTTCAGCAGTAGCTGCTTCAGTAGTCATAGGATCCTCTTGCGGATTCTTAGAAGGACCTGCACAGTATTGTACCTGCTTCTCTACTGTAGCAGTCTCTGCAGAAGGATTAAAGCCCGCTGAACCAGCTGGAGTCTCATGGGATCGCTTTTTGTTTCTTGATTTGAGTCTTTTAGAGCAGGTGAGAGTTGAATGACCAAGGGACTTACACTGTCTACAAAACCGTGGAAAGGATTCATACATAATCTGTTGTTGCAAAGTGATTCCATTGGGCAAGATCACAACAACAGATGATGGCAAGCCAGAAAGAAGGTCTACTTCAATGAGCACTCTAGCATAAGAGATCCGAGTCATTTGAGCTGTAGGGTCATCACATTGAATGGGTTTCCCAATCATGCTTGCAATTTTGGATAAGCAAATATTATTCCAACAATGTAATGGCAGATTAGGGATACGAACCCATGTTGGCATAATAGTTAGTTCTGTAAATTGAAAGTCACAAAATGTAGGCATTATCTTCAGGATAAGAGGCCTACCAAACACGGCATAAGGACCTGCACCTAGAACATCTAGCATTTCAGATTCAGAAGAGAATACAAAAATCAACCAACCCGAATCATGCATAGTGAATTGAGCTCTATGTTGCCAAGTGCGGTTCATGTATGATAACATAGCGGCATAACCTAGGGATTTCCCAGCCACAAACCCAATCAAGCAATGCTTCCATTGGACAACAGGTTCACTTCAATATCATCAATTAGTCCTTTAGAAGAGAAGATGATGATGTGCCATCAAAAACTAGGCCACATGTCACAGAAAGGTTTGAAAATTCTCTCTGATAAGAAGTTACTCCATAGACTTACAAAGGTTACTCTAACTTTTGTGAGCATTGTGTTATAAGTAAACAACATAGGTTGAAGTTTGGCACATCAGCATCTAAGAGCAAATGCATCTTAGATTTGATTCATTCTAATATTTGGCAAGCATCGGTTGTATCCTTAGAAGGAGCAAGATACTTTGTATCATTTATAGATGACTTTTCAGGAGATGTTGGGTGTATCCAATTAGAAGGAAGGCAGATTGCTCGCGTCTTCAAAACCTTCAAAGCACGGGTAGAAGTTGAATCTAAAAAGAAGATCAAGTGTTTGAGGATTGATAATGGAGAAGAGTATACCATTGATGAAATTGATAACTTCTATCAACATGAAGGTATCGAAAGGTGGTTCACAATAACATACACTCGATAACAAAATGGAGTTGTAGAGAGGATGAACATAACTGTATTATAAAGAACAAGAGCAATGTTGAAGGCTATAGGTCTAGGAAAGCCATTCTAGGTAGAAGCAGTCAAAACCGCCTGATATGTGATAAATCGATCTTCATTAAGTGCAATTGAGCTGAAGACACTAATGAAGATGTGGACTGGGAAGGTAGCTGATTATTCTCGATTGCATATATTTGGAAGTCCTGTGTACGTGATGTACAATACTCAATAAGTTAGCAAGCTGGATTTAAAATCCAGAAAATGTGTATTCTTAAGATATGCTGATGGCGTGAAGGGCTATCGCTTGTGGGATCCCACTGCCCATAAGTTTGTCATCAGTAGAGATGTTATATCTATAGAAGATAAAATGCAAATGGAAGAAAATAATAACATTTTAAAGCAGACTACAGTAGTCCAGATGGTAAACACTTAGAATCATACTTCTTTTGAAGCTACACTAGCATAAAGAACAAGAACATATAGAGTCTGAAACTCCTAAGTTTGACGTTCAACTCGTGAAAGAAGTCCACCGACTTGAACTCAAATATGTTACTAGGAGCAACATTGCATATTGTCTTCTAATAGAGGATGGAGAGACATCAACTTTCCATGAGGCTATAAAAAGCACAGATGTATCTATATGAATGACAGCAACACAAGAGCATATTGAAACTCTACACAAGAATAACACTTAGGATCTTGTTTCGCTACCATAAGGAAGGAAGGCAATTGGCAACAAATGGGTTTACAAGATAAAGCGTGATGGTAATGATCAAATGGAGCGGTATCGTGCAAGATTGCTCAGAAAGAAGGAATAGACTTCAATGAAATATTTTTTCGGTGGTACGACTTACTATAATTAGAGTAGTCTTGGCGATATGTGCTATATTTGATCTTCACTTAGAGCAGTTAGATGTGAAAATTTCATTTCTTCATGGAGAACTTGAAGAAGAAACTTATATGCTCCAACCAGAAGGTTTTGCTGAAAATGGTGAGGAGAACTTGGTTTGCAGGTTGAACAAATCTCTTTATGGTCTCAAACAGGCACTGAGGTGTTCATACAAGAGATTTGATTCCTTCATAATTAGCCTTGGGTACAATATACTCAGTTCAAACCATTATATGTATTGCAAGAAGTGTGTAAAAGATGATGATATAATCATTCTATTGTTGTACGTGGATGACATGTTAATAGGCCCCAACAAAGATAAATTTCAAGAATTGAAGGCACAATTGGCTTGGGAGTTTGATATAAAGGACTTGGGACCAACAAACAAGATTCTAGGGATGCAAATTGACCGAGATAAAAGTAAGAGAAAGATTTTGCTTTCTTAGAAGAATTATTTGAGGAAACTTTTACGACGCTTCAACATGTAAGATTGTAATTCAATTTCCACCCCACTTCCTATTAACTTTAAATTATCCTCAAGTATGTCTCCTAGTAATGAAGCAGAGAGGATGGAGATGTCTCAAGTACCGTATGCATCAGTAGTGGGAAGTTTAATGTTTGTCATGTACTAGACATTGCACATGTAGCAAATCTTGGTAGTTTATACATGGAACACTATTAAGAGGATCTTGAGATACATCAAGGGTACCTCAGATACAACATTATGTTATGGAGGATCAAAATATACTATCAGAGGTTATGTTGATTCAAATTTTGCTGGTGACCTTGAGAAAATAAAATCAACTACAAGTTATATGTTCACAATTGCAGGAGGAGCTGTAAGCTGGGTCTGTAAACTTCAGACTATTGTAACGTTATGCACAACAGAAGCTAAGTACATGGCAGCTACACAAACTTGTAAATAAGCAATATGGATGAGGAAACTTATGGAGGAGCTCAGATATAAATAAAAGAAGATTCCTTTGTATTGTGATAGTTAGTGTGCGTGCATATTGAAAGGAATTCAGTGTTTCGTTCAAGAACAAAACAAATACATGTTCAATATCACTTTGTTTGCAAAGTGGTGAAAGATGGAAGTGTGGATTTTAAGAAGATTCACACTAAGATGTACACATAAGAGAGAAAGAAGAGAGAAAGGAAGGAAAGTAATCCCACAAAGTTGCGACGTATTTGTGAGAGAGTAAAAGATGTGTTTTCTCCTATTAATAGAGAGATTCTCAATTGTTCTCCTATTAGTAAAGAGAGGTTGTTATTCTCACATTACTTAGTAAAATCCTTTTATACTTGCCCGTGGATGTAGCCAAATTTGGATCAACCACGTAAATTCTTGTGTCTCATTTCTCATTTTATCATGTTCATTGCCTTTTATCTTGTCAGGTTTGCATGCCAGTATCTCAACAAAACATTACAAATCATAAGAAGCTCAAACACCAATAGATCCAAACCCTCAAACACCTCTCACACTTCCATGACATTAGGAGTTACAATTTTCTCAAGAATCAACTGCACAATTCTATCGCCAACCTTTACCTCGAAATCAACACTAGAGGGGTTAAACAAGATAAACCCAACATAAAGAAAATGAACTTTTAAACCATGTCGCACCCCAAAAAAAATCCAGACGCGCGGCATCGGCTGGCGATTTTTATCGTTTTGTTGCGTAATGTTTGAATTTGGTTCGTTGGAGTCGCCACCTAGTAATTCATTGATTTCGGGCTACTAGGAAACCGGATGTACTGGTCTTGTCAGAGATTCGCGGGTAAGGGACTGGTTGTGGTTAGGGAAGGTATTAGCACCCCTAACACACCCTACCTGAGGTAAGCTGCTTTGTGTTCTGATGTGATTTGAAAATTTAAAATATTAATTAAATTCTAAGGCTTGAATAAATCAGTTATTAAATCCCCGAATATATGTAAAAACTTGTTCTTACATTTTCGTGGAAAATACAACTTGATTTTATTTGTCCTTGAGATATTTAACCATATTTAAATTTAACAAATAATTCTTTTTGTGTTTTTTTTTATTTTTATAATTCAATAACATAAATAAATAAATAAAAACAATCACACACAACTTTTTTATTATTTATTTTCTTTTATTTTCTTCTCTTTTCTTTTTTATTTTATTTTATTTTACATCACATTTACACAATAAAACAAATAACAAAAATTCAAAACAAATCAAATACAATAATATCTAAATACACACAGCATCTAGAAATTACAAAAAGGAAAAAGGAAATCCTCGGGAACAGTGCTGCACAGCCTTGGTACCATCTGAACCGTGGCGGCGCGTGGACCTCACGCCCCTCCGCCACCGGCGGCGCGTGGGTGCACACGCCGCCCAGAAAAAAAATCGTGGGCAGGGGGTTGTGCTGATCTCCTTCCCTCTTCCCTTCCTTGTCGTCGGTGGGAAACAAAAATCACCTGCAAACACACAAAAAACGCAGCAACAGTCTGTTTTAAATTTTTTCTTTATTTCAAAATCTGCTTCGTTTTTTCTTCTTTTTGGCAGATCTGTTCCCGGTGCTCTGCCTCCTTCCTTCTCTGTCTCCGGCAACCGATTAGTCTTCTTCTCCTCTGTTTCGGGTTGTAGATCGGGCGGTGAGGTTGTCCTGGCTGCGAGGAGAGCGACGGCCAGCGGAGGGGCGCGTCCGGCTGCTGTGGCGACCGTCGCTGCTGAGGAGATCGAAGAAGAACATGCTGCCGAGAGAGAGGTTTCAGTGTTGATGGGTCCGGCAGGATGGAGACGAAGGGGCTGTCTGGGTTTTTTTATGGCTGAAGAGGGTGAGGGAAAAAGTGGCCGAGAGGGAGAGAAGGGGGTTGTGAGTGGTGCTGGTTTGGGGAAGAAAAGAAAATGAAAACGGGGAGGGGTTGTTCGGTTTTGAAGGAGAAGGGAGAGGATTTTTGTGGCTTCCCTGTGCAGGCCTTGGATTTTGGTTGAAGGGAAGGAAGATGGGGGGGAAAAACCGGCTGAGATTGAGCTGAAAATCAGGGGTTGTGGGAGTAAAAAAAAAAATTTCAAACGGGGAAGGGGGCTGGTTCTGGTGTTGAAAGAAAAACAAAAATGTCAAGGGCGGGGGCGGTTGCCTTGATTTTCTGATGGTGGCTGCCCGGGAGAAAAAATGAAATCCACCGGGGGGGTGCCTTCGTTTTTTTGCC
>CAXHTJ010001195.1:0-27750 GCA_964019445.1 Populus tremula
GATAACAAACTCTCTGGTTCCATCCCTTCTTCTATTGGAAATATGAGAAACTTATCAATTCTTTCTCTCTGGAATAATGAACTCTCCGGCTTGATACCTCCAGAAATTGGATCACTGCAGTCTCTCAGTTCCCTTCACTTGTCAAACAATGATTTAACTGGTAGGATCCCTTCTTCCATTGGAAATATGAGAAACTTATCAATTCTTTCTCTTTTAAATAACAAACTCTCTGGTTCCATTCCTTCTTCCATTGGAAACATGACTAAGCTCTCTCAAATTTATCTGAACATTAATAATTTATCTGGATTTGTTCCTCGGGAAATAGGACAACTTGAATCCCTTGTTGCATTGAGTTTGCACACTAATAATCTCAATGGTTCTCTACCTCCCGAGATGAATAATCTCACACATTTGATGAGTTTGCACTTGTTTTCAAACAATTTCACTGGCCATTTACCACGAGACTTGTGCCTTGGTGGGTTGCTTGTAAATTTTACAGCCGCCCTCAATCATTTTTCTGGTCCAATCCCTAAAAGCTTGCGAAATTGTCCTCGTCTATTTAGAGTTAGACTTGAGGGGAACCAATTGACGGGGAATATTTCTGAAGATTTTGGCCTCTACCCAAACTTGAACTATATGGACCTAAGTCACAATGATTTGTCCGGTGAGCTTACGTGGAAATGGGGAGGTTTTCACAACTTGGCATGCCTATTATTCTCAAACAATAATATCACAGGTGAGATACCATCAGAGCTTGGAAAGGCTACTGGGCTACAAGTCATTGATCTCTCGTCAAATCTCCTGAAGGGGACAATTCCAAAAGAATTGGGGCAGTTGAAGGTGTTGTTCAACCTTGCTCTTCATAACAACCACCTTTCTGGTGTCGTTCCCTTTGAAATCCAAATGCTATCTCAACTTCGTGCCCTTAATTTAGCTTCTAATAATCTTGATGGATCAATCCCAAAACAAGTGGGAGAGTGCTCAATTTTAGTACAGTTGAACTTGAGTCATAATAAGTTCATAGGAAGCATCCCATCTGAGATAGGCCTCCTGCATTTTCTTGCAGATCTAGATCTCAGTGGAAATCTATTGGCAGGAGAGATACCATCAGAAATTGGGCAATTGAAACAGTTAGAAACGATGAACCTCTCTCACAACAAACTTTCTGGTTTGATTCCAACTGTTTTTGTAGATTTGGTGAGCTTGACAACTGTAGACATCTCCTACAATGAACTAGAGGGCCCTATCCCCAAAATCAAAGGCTTCAATGAGGCTCCATTTGAAGCTTTTATGAATAATAGTGGCCTCTGTGGAAATGTCAGTGGTCTAAAGCCTTGTACTCTTCTTACAAGCAGGAGAAAGAGCAACAAAATTGTCATTTTGATTCTTTTTCCACTCCTGGGCAGTCTACTTCTACTACTTATCATGGTTGGGTGTTTATACTTTCACCGCCGAACAAGTAGAGAAAGAGTTTCTTGTTTAGGAGAGCGACAAAGTCCACACAGTTTTGTAGTATGGGGCCATGAGGAAGAGATCCTACATGAAACTATCATCCAGGCCACTAATAATTTCAACTTCAATAACTGCATTGGGAAAGGGGGATACGGAATTGTTTATCGAGCCATGTTGTCAACAGGTCAGGTGGTTGCCGTGAAGAAACTTCACCCATCCAGAGAGGGCGAGCTTGTGGATTTGAAAACTTTTAGAAATGAGATTCGCATGTTAATAGATATTCGACATCGGAATATTGTGAAGTTATATGGATTTTGTTCATTAATAGAGCACTCTTTTTTAGTTTACGAGTTCATAGAAAGGGGAAGTTTGAAGATGAATTTATCTAGCGAAGAACAGGCAATGGGCTTGGATTGGAATAGAAGGCTTAATGTTGTTAAAGGAGTGGCCAATGCATTATCCTATTTGCACCATGATTGCTCGCCTCCAATCATTCATCGAGACATTTCCAGCAGCAATGTTCTTTTAGATTTGGAATACGAGGCTCATGTTTCGGATTTTGGGACAGCTCGGCTCTTGATGCCTGACTCGACCAACTGGACCTCATTTGCTGGCACCTTCGGATACACAGCTCCAGGTACATACTTGATTTCATTCTTAACATATATATATATATATATATATATATATATATATCAATTGTTAAATTTCTGTTTATAGCAGATCAATACAGCCGGTACTATGAAAAAATGACCAGAATTTTTGCAGAGCTAGCTTACACAATGAGAGTGAACGAGAAGTGCGATGTCTACAGCTTTGGAGTGGTCACAATGGAAGTAATAATGGGAATGCATCCGGGTGATCTCATCTCATCTCTTTCTGCATCTGCTTTTTCCTCCTCATCGTTCTCTCAAATCAACCAGCATTCATTGTTGAAGGATGTGATGGACCAACGTATCCCACTTCCTGAAAATGGAGTTGCAGAAGGTGTGGTCTCCATTATCAAAATAGCATTTGCATGCTTGCTTGCCAATCCTCAATCCAGGCCAACCATGCGACACGTAGCTTCGCAACTCATAGCTCGATGGCCTCCGCTGGAAAAGTCATTCTCCGCAATAACATTGAAAGATCTGATGCCTCAAACAACTGTGACAGGCTGAGAATTTTTCAAAAGATTTTCTATAATTATATAGTATGTGATTGTTTCTACTTATGTTACTTTCAATTTTCGTAGCTTTGTTTGTAATAAATTATTTCTCTGCTTTGTATTTTGTTTCTTCAACGATTAATATATTTTTGTACAGTATTATTTCTCTGCCCTTTCTCGTAATATTATGATACTCCATGATATTGAAAATATGTATATTTATTATCTAATATGACTGTAAATTCTGCATTAAAAAAAAATGAGTGGTAATGAAATAATTTTTGTAAGTATTAATTTCAACATTTAATTTAAAAAAAAAAATAAGGAACAAACATAATTGACCATGTAGTTGTGGTAATAAGATTTTTATCGTTTTGATTAAAGAAAAACAGTCAAAGTTTATGAACCTGTTAAAAAATTCTCATGAAGGTAATTTTGAATTCATTCAACTCCCACTAATCCTCGAAGTTTTTCATTTATTTTTTGTATTAATTTTTTTACTGCAGTATTTCTTGTGAAGATGAACAACTTCAAGATTATTTAATAAGTTGATTTTTAAAGAGAAATATAGGCAATGTGTGACATAAAACTTTTTTTTTTCTCCACCAAAAATAAAATAAACTGAATGATTAGTCTACATGAATCTTAGATTTAACCCGTCCTTTATTATAATTATTATTATATATATATATATAATTATTATTAATGTCTAAGGTGATGCCCCTCCAACCAAGGTTGTCAATTCCGTTTCGTTTCTCTCAGAATGGCCGAAACATTCCGTATCAATTTAAAAAACGAAACAAAACGGAA
This sequence comes from Populus tremula, assembly GCA_964019445.1. Taxonomy (NCBI): domain Eukaryota; kingdom Viridiplantae; phylum Streptophyta; class Magnoliopsida; order Malpighiales; family Salicaceae; genus Populus; species Populus tremula. The sequence goes on from CAXHTJ010001195.1 coordinate 3,410, forward strand.
CAAATTTCATCTCATTTTAAATCTCAGTCCGTTCCGGATTTTTCGGCTAAATTCCTCCCGAAACGTTCTAGTTTCATTCCACATGTTCCGTTCCGCTCTTGAAAAGCCATTAAATCAAATTGAACCTTGCTCAATTTCATTAATTAAACCACCCGATTATAAAAAAAAACTATTTTTCATTACTATTTTCAATAGCAATGATATTAATAATAATATTGAAAATTATTTTTACTATTTTCATTAATAATAATAGTAATTTTTTAAAATTAGATTTATCACTAATATATATGGTTTATATTCATGTTGTTTTTTTTTCATGTTTATATTTTGTAGGAATTTGAGCAAAACAAGGGATGTTTTAGATTTTATTAGCCACTTGATAACATTGACCTAACTTTATATTTAAAATATTTTTGTTAAAATATTTTACTTTCATAATATTTTGATGTTTTGTTTAAGTTAAATTACTTTAAGTTAAAAATCTATTTAATCTTGACTATTTAAAAATATTTTAAATTTTAAAATTATATTTGTTTGGCATTTATATTGCATAATTTATAATTAATTTATCTTGAATTTGAATTATATATATATAAACAGTACAATCCCGAAACAGTACGCCGAAACACTCCAAAACTAAAATATTCCATTCTAATTAAAAAAACAAAACACCTAATCACTTGCCACTCGTAACTCTTCGCTGTCCTGTCTCCTTCACGACACCAAAAAAATCTCCACCACCACCACCACCAATGGCCAAAACATCCGTCTCCTCCACCGCCGCCACAACCCCACCTCCCCAACCAAGATGGAGCGAAGAAATAGAATGCATCTTGGACATTTCGCTCAGAGAAATGCCAATAGTTGGTGCAAAAGATTCTAATCGTATACAACAAGAGGAAAGTGCAAATACAAGAGCGTTCGCGCTCTGCTGTCTGGTGAAGAACAGAAAATTGGACCCTATCGAGATTATTGATAGATTTGGGCATGATTTGGTGGTGTTAAAAGGGAGTAAAAGAGTGTGGAATTTGAGTAAGAAAGCGAAATAGGATCCGGGTGTCGGTGATTATTTGTTTACGCCGGCCGGGGATGTGCATAGAGTGAAGTATTTTGAGGCTACTGAGTTTTTTTATCAAGTGGGAAGGGAAATGGGATATCTTCTTTGATGAAGAGATGGAGGTTGCTAAGAGTGAAGTTGAGAAGGAAGCAGGGGATGGGTTTGAGTTAGTAAAGTAAGACATTGTGTGTGATTTGAGCTTTGAATGATGACTTTGTTATGGATGTTTAATGTTTTTGTGTGTTGGATGATGATTTTTTGCCCTTTTAATGTTGATGTGCAGTTATGTAAAGAAGAATCATTAAAAATGATAAATCAACTTTGTTTTCTGAACAATTTTGTGGGGTTTGTTTGAAGCTTTTTACTCTTTTGATGTTGATTTCTTGCTATTGTGATTTGTGTCAATGGTTGGACACTGTTTTGTGCGTATTTGATGCTAGTGAAGGCTGCTGTTTTACAGTCCTAGCTCAGCGGAAGATTCCATGCTCAACTAGGCAGGAATGCTAGAGAAAACACGCATAATGGTGAATTGGTGACAGATTTTCAAGAGAAGAATCTGTTTCTTTGGCCAGCTTCCTTGCTCTAGGAGAGAAATGAACCATTTGTCATCTCAAAACCTGCAGCAGCAAGAATATTTTCAAGTAATTTGAGTTTAGGCCATCTTTCTCATGAACACATATATGTATGAAGTTGCCCTTTCCCTTGCCATTGCCATTCAAATTCTGTCGTCTTTCCATGTGGCAAAATGTTAATCAGCTATTTCCAGGATTCCAAACAATATCTGTCTGGTGGCTTGAAATTGCCGAGGGAGGCTCCAAGGATCTTAAAAATTGCCGAGGTTGATTTTTGTTGAAGTTAAGTAACCAATTTTTTCGTAACAAAACAGTGAGAGAAAAAACCCCTCAATAAACCCACCATTGCAGACACAATATTTGTCTTGCTCTTTTGTTTTTGTTTCTATGATTCGGTGTAGGACAATCTGTATTTTACCAAGATTATAGATTTGAAAATTTTTCGTTAATAAATACTCATCATAATTTTACACAAGTTACACTACAATATCTCTCAAAAGCTTCAATAAAAAAGAAAATCTATAATTTATTTATTTATTTACATTTATTTTTTCAAACCATATACTACAGTAAATCAAACAAACACTAAATATCATAATCAATTAAAATTAATTTAACAATTATATATCAGATAGCTTTAATGAAGCATGTTCGAATCCGACCAAAGCAGATGACAGGACATCAAAGGGATATAGCATAAACACCTAGATTGCCTCATAATTGAAACTAATATTTACATAGGCAGCATTTAGAATTACATAAATCATAAACTTACACCTATTTATTACAGCCATTTGAGACCATACACATAAAGCTTTGATGTGTGATGTGTGATGTGTGATGGGATCATACAGGACTGAGCTCATCAATTAAATTTTGAGATTTTGTGCCATCTTGAGATTCGACAGCTGCAAATGTCTTCCTCAAAGCTACTAACTCTTCCCCAGCACCGCATACATATGCTGAAGCTTGTCTTCCGGACAAGGTCGCTCCTTCCATGCTGTCTATGTAATCCTGTTCAATGCAGAAACCATGCTTAATTTATTAGTTTTTTTTTCACATTTTCACTCAAATAAAGCAAGTATTGCTTATCTCTCTGGCTGCTTTTGTTGCTCCCTTCTAATTAACAGGTTGTTTTTATACTGAAAGCTGTGGAGGCAAGCACTAAAGCTACTTTTCTATCAAGCTAAGGGGTCTAGGGAAATTTGAGTTACCTGTTTTGTATATGAACCAGCAAGGAAGAAATTCTTCACAGGTGTCCTCTGATCAGGTCTAAAGGGATCTTTGCCAGGTCCTTCACGATACAAAGATTGCGCAATTTGTACAACAGATGACCAGGTTACTTCTAGACCTTGGGATGACGGGAATAAAGCCAGGACCTGGTTATTTAAATTAAAAAAATAAGAGCAAACAATGAGAATATTGCACAACAATAAATGGATTCATCAAATGATAATTCAATACTCAAATAAGAATCATCTACCAACAATGAAAGTTAGGAGCGCATTATTTTAATCATGTTTTTATAATGAAAGCACATTAACTCAGGCTAACCATCTGTGATGATGTAAACCTTTCATCTCTAACTGGCTTTTGGACTACCAAGAACCCATATCCACACAAAAGAGCAACTGCAGGTGGTATCAGAGCCAAAAAGGACTTGCATCAAGGCCTGGTTACTTCGTACACACAGAGTCTGGAATTTTAGTGGTGCCAAACTAGCTGGGAATGATGTCCTAAAATTAACAGAGATGTTTTCTTTATTCACAAAAATATGTGCAAGTTGTTTGCACTCAAGAACATACAAATGGCACATTTTCAATGCATAATTACTTCAATCTGAAGCCAAGTTTACACTTCACAAGCATGTGCATGTGCCCTTACGCAAAAAACTTATAGCAACAAAAGAAGCCTTAGGGATAAGCACTCTTCAAGCTGAATGGATCCAGAAGTTACTAAAGCCTGGATAGTTTAATCAAACGCTACCCACGTTATGTTTTTGCATAACTTCCCAGTGTATGTAATAGGGGTTAGGACCATAGATAGTAGATGACTTTAGGTGTTCAGAGATAATGTTTAAATGCTACAAACCTGCTTTGAAACTCTCTCTATGATTTATCATTTGTCAAGGGCATATAAGGATCTCCCGGTGTCAGAACACATCTGAAACATATTATTTGTGAATACAACAGATAAGGATGGAAATATAAAAGATACCTCTAGGGATGTAAGGTAGATTACCATTCCCTTATAAAGCAGAAACTAACAGCAATAACTGGAGTGGTGATATTTGTTTTCTTACTGGAGCAATGAACCTTGTCCTTCAATGTAGTAATCTTCTGGAGAAGTGAGTGCTAGGTCAGCAAAACAAGAAAAATCTGCATCTGGAGTGTACAGGAGGTTATCTAAGCCGGCAGCTTGTCGCAACTGCCTGTCAATTGAAAGAAGCAAGGGCTTATCGGAAAAATGCCGTGTATAGTCTCAAAAAAAAAAAAAAACCAAAGCAGATGATATTCTTGGTCATTGAAAAAAGCATCCTGCTTTCACAATCAGAGCATCAGCATAGATAGAAATTCACCTTGATTGTTCTAGATCCTGCAACTCTGTAACCCAGCCATTGTATCTAAGTTGTACTGTCACAACAGGTACTCCCACTAGCTCATAAATATTATCAAAGAATTTTGATTCCCTCCACTGGGACGGAAGTAGTCTTTTAATTCCAGGGACATCACAAGCTACCATCAAATCAAACCATAGAATGACAAAAGATCATCAATGCACAATTGATACAAGATATGAAGAAAGAGAAAGGGCATATATGACTGTATACCTGCAACATAAGCATCGGCTGTTACAACTTTCTTGTCTGTAGCCTGCAATGATATGAATGTAATGTTTCATGAATGAAGACCTTACAAACACTGGTGGAAGATAAAAATAGCACACAGAAACCTCCAAAATACACATAAATAATCTGGTTTCGAAATTGTTTGATGCACAGGTCCTGACCCTGCCATAGGACCCACAATGACACATCTATCATAGCATATCAATGGCATATCCTTGCACACTCCATTTCCTTCCGTCTATTAATTTGGCCAGGTTCAACTTAACAAATTCTTTGTAGAGTATAGACTGAAGATTTTAATTTCTGAACCTTATAAGCACCAAATTCTATGCATCATTCTCAAGAAAATAACTCCACCAATTCTCCAATTGCAAACCCACAAACATGTGCTTGGGGAGTTAGACAGAGAATAGGATATTCATTTCCTATTCATTCATCAAAAGGTGCAGATTAAATAATTTGTCTTCCACTCTTAAGCCTTTTCCATAGACCTCTTTAATTTAGAACCATAGCTTATTGAAATATTCATCAAAACAATGTCGAGGCAATTACATTGCATCCCTGTTGATCCTTAAATTGGAGCAATGTAACCAGGTCTATGATAGGATATTTGAACATGTAAATGATAGTATCACAGCATCAATGTCCTAGAGGATCAAGTTTAAAAGAAGGAAAATGAAAAGCCATTTACCTTCGACAAGGCAAGTCCTGTGACATGTATTTCTCCATCTGGTGATCTATCATAAATTATCTGTCGGCATCCCCACCTCAAATGAAACCTGCTCTTGCAGATAAAGAGTATCAATTATTGTGAGACCAAAAAAAAAGTTTACAAGTAATGACTTTGAACCTATATTTACAACTGTACCTGCCTCCTTTATCTTCAATATACTTTCTAATGGGACCACTCAAGTAAACATCTGGAGAACCCTTGACCATACGAAGTAAAGAAGCCTCTGTCTTGGTGGCAAACAATGAGAATATGGTCAGCATGCACCGAGCACTGATGTTATCACAGTCAATAAACCCAAGGGCATAAGCAACAGGATCCCACATTCTTTGGATACTCGTGCGTGTTCCACCTTTGGACAAAAACCAATCAGAGAAGCTGATCTGTAAGAAGAAAATGTAATTTCAAGGATAAAATTAACAAAATGACCTGGGCAACTAATCAAAAGAAAGAGAATTCAGATAGTTCTTACACTATCTAAATTCCTTATGTCCCTCAATGCACCATCTGGATCAACAAGAGCCTTTACAACTGGACTCAGGGCAAGCGCCATAGCATTTCTTGCTATATCATACGTCTGAAAAAGTACCACAAGATAACACATCAAAAGAGAGTTTAAGGGGGTAGAAAATTTGGCACCAGCTAGTTCAGCTTCCCAAAAGATGTTGGAAGATGACATATAAAACCCTTATAGTTTCTTTTATACTTTTTTTTATTATTATTTTTTCTTCTGATGAAAAATTGAATGCCAAAACTACACTACTTAGACTGCAATGAAAAATGTGAGGATGTCACTAAGAATAGGAAATTAAATACCATTAGTAATGATGCATAATAGATGCAGTGCCATGGCCCAGGAGACATTCAGGCAATAAAAGAGGCAGCAGTTAGAAGGATAATAAACATGTTGATGACATGGTTTGGGTTAACATCTTAGGTGGAGGTTATTGCCCCATAAAATCCAGAATGAACTGGATGCTGGGAAGATTACCTTAAGCTGATTTGTTGACAAAAATGCACTAATCCCATGCAACGGAGCTCCAATTGGAAACCGAAAATCAAGCTCTGGAATCAAGTTAAAGTTATTAAAGTACTTAATTATGGTAAACAAGATTGAATATGACACAATACAGGATGCTAGTAAACCGAGGAAAAATGATTTCAATCAATGATACACACATCTACTGTAAGGAAAATTTTGATCGGATAGGATCAAGAATTAAATCATACCACCAATTTCACCTCCCTTGTTTACAAATGTGTGAGTATGATCCTTCACAAGCAGATTTTTATCTGCACCCACCTATGTTCGAGTAGTGATTCCGAAAAACTATCAGATTATTTAAAGAGTATTTTGTGTTTGAAAAATATATTTTAAATTGTTATATCACAATAACCAAAGAAACTTGCTTCACCTTCTTCATCAAACGGAAAAGATTATTATAGCAACCAAAGAAAACATGAAGTCCCATTTCAATATGGTTTCCACGTCTATCAACAAATGAACCCACTTTACCACCAATGAAAGACCTTGAATCGTATATGTCCACCTGATAAAAAAAGAAAAGAAAAAGATCTATCTTCAGTTTACATTATAACATAAACCCATTAAATTACAACAATTCAAACTTTCTAGGAAATGGATGTCAAGTTTGCTCTTAACTATAAATAAGTTTGAAATATGCAATCCACAACTTGCATTTTTTTCGAGTTTCAATAAGGTCAAGATGATCAGATGAACACGCAAGACAAAGCAGAAAAAGCAAATACCTCATGGCCCTGATCCAATAGCTCCACTGCAGTTGACATGCCTGCCAACCCTGCTCCAATAATAGCCACCTTCAGCTTTGGCCCCCTATAATGTTCAGGTTCTGGTGGAAATAACCCCTTCGGAGCTGGGAATCATACAATTCAATGCATGGCCAGCGAGAAGAAAAATGTCATCTTACACATCTTACTGACCTTTAAATAAATAAAAAAGCAGTATTTTTTGTCACACATAATGAGGCATCATAACATATGCATTTGATCTGATGAAAATCTTTATTAGACAACAGTCAGCCATTTATAATTTATTCATAGCAGCTGAATGGCAGAATTAAATTTCAATGATACATTTACAAGTCATCTCACCGACCTACTCTCTCAAAATTCAGAGCTAATTAAACAAACTCAACAGTAAACACCGTCAAAAATTAAAAATCACCATACCAACAATATAAAAAAGGATGAAAAGTCCCAATCTTTAAACCAAAAGAAAGCCCAGATAGGAAGAAAAAAAATGCACAAAAAATAAGTAAACAATACAATTCAAAGCAAAAAAAAAAAAAGTAAGCTTTGAGGAATTACCATTAACACTCATATCAGATACGTTTGTTTCCAAAGAATCCAAAGCAGACCGAACTGTAAACAACCTTTTATTCCTGAACCCCACCTGAACCAGTGACCGCCTACGACCAACACGACCAGAGAACAATAACCCAGGTGGGCTAGTCTCGCTTCTAGTTCCAGTAACAGATTTTGCAGGGAAAAGAATCAAAGAAGCCATGATTCTCTTCACTGCTCAGTCAGGAATTCAAGAAAATTCTTCACCTCTTACTCTTCTTTCTTTGAATTATTTGATATAAACCAAAAGACAACAAGTCTTGCTTGGCAGAGAAAGAGAGAGAGAGAGAGTAGAAGTAAAAGAAAGCAAGAAAATGTGAAGTCTTCCTCTATAGTGATAGAGCGTCGTGTGTCAATAGAAAGCACGGATTTTTGACAGGATCAACCACATTTAGTAAACGTAAACAAAGGAGTGAAGGGCATCTCGCGTGGAGGGAGAGAAGATGCTTTGGTAGGAGAAATTTAACAATGAAGAGGTTGGTTTTGTTAATTGATATGTGTGGAGAGGTTATTTTTTTTTTAAATTTAAAAAATTATTTTTATATTAATATATTAAAATAATTTATTAATAAAAAAAATAAAAAAATAAAAAACAATTATTTTTATAAAAAATAAAAAACAGATTTAACGGCAGCGTTGTCACTAAATATATGTTAGGCGGTTGTCATTTCCTGTTGGTTAATTTGAAATTGTGGTGAAAATAATTTTTTTAATATATTTTTTTTTTAAAAAAAAATATATATTAAAATAATATTTATTTAGTTTTTAAATTTTATTTTTGTATTAGTATATTAAAATGATCCAAAAACTTTAAAAAAATTAAATTAAAACTATAAAAAATTAAAAAAATTTAAATATATAATTAGATCACAATGTCAAATGAGGCTTGAACTTATAATGGACATAGTTATTAAACCTGGATCAGCCTGACGGGTCAATTCGATAATAGGACCAGTCCGGATTAAAAAAAGACCAATAAATAAAAAAAATTAGCAAAACTCGATCGACTTAATGGGTCGATTCATGACCCCGACGACCCGGGCGAAACCAGCATGCATGCATATATATATATATATATATTTATTTATTTATTAACTTTACTTCCAACAAAGCAAAAGGAAAGAACCATGTATTCTGCACTAATTTTTTAATTGATTTCAGGATTCATGGTAAGATTCAAAATATGGTAAGATTTGAAATATAATAGGAATAAAATAATAAAAATATAATTCGAAATTGATTTCAGGGTTCATGGTAAGATTCAAACTATGGTAAGAACAAAACAGCTATGAATAAAAAATGCAATGCATTAACAAAATTAGGAAAGAGAATTCAGTTTTTATATATATTTTCATCTTTTCTCGTCAATTTTTTTTTTCGGGGGGGGGGGGGGGGGTAATTTTCCAAACGAATAATGGGAGTGTTTAGCTAAAAGCAAGTGCTCTCTCCCTCATCCTTTTCCATTGTGTTTACTTTCTCCTGGACCACGTTTCATTCGTTCATCCATTCCCCCTTCCATGACCTTTTTGGTTGGAGACTTCTTTTCGTGGTGTTTTGGAATAAATTTCAATATGTTTGTATAAAAATTAATTTTATTTTTATTTTAAATTAATTTTTTTAATATTTTTGAATTTTTTTGTTGTGTTGATGTTAAGAATAAGTTTTAAAAAATAAAATAAAATAAAAATATATTTTTTGATATTTTTTTAAATAAAAAATATTTTAAAAAATAACTATTATTACGCTTTCAAACACCCTCTTCATCATCGTTGGTAGATTCACAACTTATATCCAAGCATAAACAATTGTCTTAGTGAAGAAAATCATTTTTTATTTAAAAATAGTAAAATAAAGCAAAATAAATATTGACTCACATCAACTTTTCAAACCTTTAACCCAAATCATTATACTAGGAGTATCTTACATGAAAAACAGTGAAACTCAATATCCAACAAATAAAACATTGAATGATGAATTATTGTTATTGTTATTGTTATTGTTATTGTTATTGTTATTATTATTATCGCTAGGAAGAGGATGAAGTTGTTATTATTAGTATTATTATTATCATTACTACTAGTAGTATTATCATAATTATTATTATTCTTATAACTATTATTACCGTTATTATCATCATTATTATTATTAAAATATAAACCATAAGATTGATTTGAAGGATAAAATTGAAAATCATAAAAATTTTGACAAAAAAAACCAAGGAAAACAAATAAAAAATAAAAAGAATGATCAAATTGAAAAAAAAAATTGAAAAATTAGAATTGAATGGAAGGATTAAATTAAAAACAAATAAAAATTTAACAAAAAAAAGATAAAAACAAAAAATAAAAACAAAAATGAAAAAAATCTGAAACATTAATAATAATGAGGATCAAAGTTCATTTTTTTAAGGTATGAGAGTGAAATGAAAAGGAAAAATAAAGGTCAATAAACAATAATCTATTTACTGTAAGCTGATACATACCACCCAATAAAAAAAAACACAACAAATAATTAAATGAGATAGCAAAAATATATTTTTCACCATCAGGAAACACGTATGCTTTAACTTTTTTTAATTAAAATAATATTAATTAAATATGAAATGATATTATTATTCCTAATCAAATCAATAACAATATCTTAATACCTTTATTCCATGGCTTAAATTGTTTTTTTAGCCCAATGACATATATATAATTTAACGGTATATAAACAAATGACAAGACTTATATATATTGTTTTTTTTAGTGGAAGTATTTTGATTATTTTACTGCTTATTAAAATTTTAAAAAATAAAAATATAATAATTAATAAGTTGTGAGAAAGTGATAAAAATGTCCTTTGATTGAAGGCAAGTAATTTTGAAAAACAAGCAATGGATGTCATTTCACTGTCCCAGCAAGTAAATAGTGAAATGTTTCTATAAAATACAGTGAAACCATGTTAGATAATATAAATTACATTTTTAAATTTTATTTAATAATTTAAATTATTAGATTAAAATGATTATTTAATATGACATTAGAGCTTTAATGATCAAGTGGTTATAAATTTGAATCTCATAATCTTTATTCATTTGATAAAAATTAAGCACAAAATAATATGAATCTGTACAAGTTTCAAGTCCAAAAAGCTTTCACTTGAGGAAGTGTATTAGAAAATAATATAAATTATATCTTGGGACCTCACATAATAGCTTAAACTATTAAATTAAGATGATTTTTTAACAATTATTTTTTTATTTTATATTATGAGGTGGTGACAATAATATATAATAAAATATTAGAAAACGTGAAATGTATTGCAGAAACTTAAGTTCTCATTGATAATAACACTCGTATAAATACATATCAGAGGTGTTTGAAAAACCTACAAACTAGGAAGGTTACAACTGAATCCTATAATTATGAGTTACAGCTACAGCAAACAACGTTTGAATCTATTTGAATAATCACAAGCTGATAAGGATAAGGGAGAGCCAGGGGATGATAAGGAGGAAGGTAATTATCTTTGTTACATCTCTATTATGCCCCCTCAAGATGGAGCTCGGGAGAGAATTCCAATCTTGTGTTTAAGCTGAAGAAAACGTTGGCGTGGAAGTGGCTTGGTGAGAGCATCCGCAAGTTGATCTTCAGAGGAGACGTGCGCCACACGAAGAACGCCACTTTGAACTTGATCCCTGATAAAATGAAAGTCTATGGCAACATGCTTCATACGGGAATGAAATATCGGATTTGAACAGAGTTGAGTGGCACCGATATTATCATAATAAATTACAGGACATGATGGAAGCGAAATGCCAAGATCAGTTAAGAGATAACAAATAAAATTAAGTTCAGCAGCTGTATTGGCAACAGAACGATACTCTGCCTCTGTGGAAGACCTAGCAACTGTGCATTGCTTTTTAGAGCACCATGAGATTGGATTGGGACCAAGATAAACAAAGTAAGCACTGATGGAGCAAAAGGTGTCCTTGTCCCCTGCCCAATCTGCATCCGAAAATGCTTGTAAACCGAGAGAAGTGTCAGAAAATGCATGTAAACTGAGTGTTGAGTCTTTGTAGAGTTGTAAGCCATCATCAATAGTGCCAACAAGATAACGTAGTAGCCGTTTGACAAAGGACCAATGGTCAGTGGTAGGGCAGTGCATATTGAGACAATTTGTTGACAGCAAAGGCAATGTCTGGTCGAGTTATAAGCAGATATTGAAGACTGCCAACAACCTTGCGATACTCAGTGGGATCAGAAAGTGAGGAACCTGATGTGAGAGTGAGAGTGGGACTGATCGGTAGGGGGTGAGTACAGCTTTTGCGTCTTGCATCTTGGTTTGAATGAGAAGGTCTGTGATATATCTTCTTTGTGAGAGCAGCAAACCATGTTGATTTGGGATAATTCTACGCCCAAAAAATAAGTGAGGAGACCAAGATCTTTGATAGAAAGCGCTGAGCAAGAATGTCAATGAAGTGATTAACTTTGGTTTCATGGTCTCCTGTAAGAATCAAATCGTCAACATAACAAGAAGATACATTGTGTAGCCATCAGCATGGAAATATAACACAATGTATCAGCATAAGAATTGCGAAAACCAAATTGCAGGAGGAAATCTTTAGCTCCTGATACCACGCCCTAGGGGCTTGTTTCAAGCCATAAATGGCTTTGTTGAGTTTGCAGACATAAGAGGGGTGGTCAATGTCAACAAATCCCAGTGGCTGAGACATGTAAACATTCTCTGATAGATGTCCTTGAAGAAAGGCATTGTTGACGTCAAGTTGCCGCAAGGGCCAACCACGGCTCCCTGCAAGACTAAGAACAATCTGAATAGTGGTTGGCTTTATAACAGGGCTGAATGTGTCGTGGTAGTCAATTCCAGGACGTTGATGAAATCCTTTGGCAACCAAGCGGGCCTTGAACCTGTCAACAGAACCATCAAGTTTTCGTTTAGTACAAAACACCCACTTACACCCAACAAGATTGTAACTGCTAGCCGGTGGAACTAGAGCCCAGGTGCCATTCCTGACTAAAGCATCATATTCCTCAGACATTGTAACACCCCACCTCACTAGCAAGATATTGTCCGCTTTGGGTCCCACAGGCCCGCACGGGTTTGTTCTTGCAGAAGCGAGCCCACTGTGGGGCCTGACTTCTCAAAACGCGTCTTACTAGTCAAGGTAAGCATGCATTTATAAGGCCCTGGCTCTGGACACTCGCTTCCGATGTGGGATCTTACAGACATGGCCTGACGCCAGTTATGATTTTTTAGGGCTTGGGTGAAGGTTGCCGGTTCATGATTATGACAAGTGGATAATTAAGTGTGAAGGTTCATTTTGGTGACAGGTTTGTGGATATTATTTTTGGCTCTAATAGTCATGGTGTGAGTTGGTTGCGGTCGACGTTCGGGTGGGGACTTGTGGGAGGAGGAGGTAGTGAGTGAAGGATCAGGTGTTGATGAGGTAGGGATTGTAGCAGCATGGTCAAATGAAAGTGAAGAGGGATGGGATGCTGGTGATAGCTGAGTGGGGATAGGCAGGGTCGGTGGCAAGCAAATTACACTGGGTGAGTGCTGTTGAGCTTCAACTGTAGATGACGGAGTGAGTGGTGGCACTAAAGGCAAGATGGGAACGTGAATTGGCGGTGGAATCCAAGTAGCAATATGATGAAATTGATAATTAGAGACAGGAGCAGAAAGATGACTAAAAGGGAAGACATTTTCAACAAATTTAACATGCCTGGAAGTGTATATTTTAGAAGTTGAAGGATCAAGACAATAATAGGCACTTTGAGTCAAAGAGTACCCAATAAACACACATGGTTTGGAGCGAGTGTCAAGTTTATGAGTAGAATATGGTCGAAGCCACGGATAACATAAACAACCAAAAATTTTGAGTTTAGAGTAATTGGGAGTTGTGGTAAAAATATGTTCATATGGAGAAGAAAATTTCAAGGTTGGGGTTGGCATACGATTTATTAGATAAACTGTTGTGGCAAATGTGGAAGGCCAATAAATTAGAGGAAGTGATGCATGAGAGAGTAAGGTTAGTCTTGTTTCAACAATATGAAGATGTCTACGTTCAGAAAAGCCATTGTGTTCAGGAGTGTGAGGCGGTGTAGTGAGATGAGAAATACCATTAATTGAAAGAAAAGAAGCAAGGGCAATATATTCACCACCATTGTCAGAATAAAGAGTTTTAATTGTTTTATCAAAATGTTTTTCAACAATGGCTTTAAAGTGAATAAAAATATCTTTGACATCTGACTTTTGCTTAAGAGGATAAAACCAAATATACCTGGTAAAGTGATCTACAAAAATAACATAATATTTAAATCCATTATGAGATATAAGAGGAGACGTCCAAACATCAGAATAGATAGTTTCAAGAGGTTGAGAAGACAGAACTGTGGATTGAGAAAATGATAATTTGTGACTTTTATTACTCAGGCAAGCATTACATGAAAAATTACTGGAAAGTGAAGAAGAAAATTCAAGTTTATTTTTGGAAACAATTTGTTTGGAAAATTAATAGCTAGATGTCCTAATCTTTGGTGCCACTCGGATAAAGAAAACGATGAACCTCTCTCACAACAAACTTTCCGGTTTAATTCCAACTGCTTTTGTAGATTTGGTGAGCTTGACAGATATAGACATCTCCTACAATGAACTAGAGGGCCCTATTCCAAAAATCAAAGCCTTCATTGAAGCTCCATATGAAGCTTTTATAAATAATAGTGGTCTCTGTGGAAATGTCAGTGGTCTAAAGCCTTGTACTCTTCTTACAAGCAGGAGAAAGAGCAACAAAATTGTCATTTTGATTCTTTTTCCACTCCTGGGCAGTCTACTTCTACTACTTATCATGGTTGGGTGTTTATACTTTCACCGCCGAACAAGTAGAGAAAGAGTTTCCTGTTTAGGAGAGCGACAAAGTCCACACAGTTTTGTAGTATGGGGCCATGAGGAAGAGATCCTACATGAAACTATCATCCAGGCCACTAATAATTTCAACTTCAATAACTGCATTGGGAAAGGGGGATACGGAATTGTTTATCGAGCCATGTTGCCAACAGGTCAGGTGGTTGCCGTGAAGAAACTTCACCCATCCAGAGAGGGCGAGCTTGTGGATTTGAAAACTTTTAGAAATGAGATTCGCATGTTAATCGATATTCGACATCGGAATATAGTGAAGTTATATGGATTTTGTACATTAATAGAGCACTCTTTTTTACTTTACGAGTTCATAGAAAGGGGAAGTTTGAAGATGAATTTATCAAGAGAAGAACATGCAATGGAGTTGGATTGGAACAGAAGGCTTAATGTTGTTAAAGGAGTGGCCAGTGCATTATCCTATTTGCACTATGATTGCTCGCCTCCAATCATTCATCGAGACATTTCCAGCAGCAATGTTCTTTTAGATTCGGAATACGAGGCTCATGTTTCGGATTTTGGGACAGCTCGGCTCTTGATGCCTGACTCAACCAACTGGACCTCATTTGCTGGCACCTTCGGATACACAGCTCCAGGTACATACTTGATTTCATTCTTAACATATATATATGAATCAATTGCTAAATGATGAAAACGAAGGGCTGCTTTTGGATGCTCTAAAGGTTATGTATAATAAATTGTCATATTAGCAGTACGATACAGCCAGTACCATGAAAAAATGACTAGAATTTTTGCAGAGCTAGCTTACACAATGAGAGTGAACGAGAAGTGCGATGTCTACAGCTTTGGAGTGGTCACAATGGAAGTAATAATGGGAATGCATCCGGGTGATCTCATCTCATCTCTTTCTGCATCAGCATTTTCCTCCTCGTCGAGCTCACAAATCAACCAGCATGCATTGTTGAAGGATGTGATAGACCAACGTATCCCACTTCCTGAAAATCGAGTTGCAGAAGGTGTGGTCTCCATTATCAAAATAGCATTTGCATGCTTGCTTGCCAATCCCCAATCTAGGCCAACCATGCGACAGGTAGCTTCGCAGCTCATAGCTCGATGGCCTCCGCTGCCAAAGTCATTCTCCACAATAACATTGGAAGATCTGATGCCTCAAACAACTGTGACAGGCTGAGAATTTTCCAAAGGATTTTGAATAATTAGTATGTGATTGTTGCGACTTGTGTTACTTTCAATTTTCGTAGCTTTGTTTGTAGTAAATTATTTCTCTGCTTTGTATTTTGTTTCTTCAACGATTAATATGTTTTAGTACAGTATTATTATCAATCAAAGTGAATAAAGGCTCTCTGCTATAATGAGGACACCTGGGTTTCAAGATTCTGTTTCATCCCTTGTAATAAAGGAAATCTTCAATTCAATATTGAGCTGAAATGAATAAACACAAAGTATAATTTGTAGACTATATTAGAACTATAAATTAGCAAGAGCAAATTGTAAGACAGCAACTCCTGTTATCGTAGACACCTATGTGTTTGTCTACACGGTTTCCCCAAAGGATATAACCTTTCATCTTCCATTCTCTCATCCCCTGTATGGTGGTGATGGTAGGAGTGATTTTGGCAGCACTGATTAATCAGAATCAATAGAGAAAACAAGTCCAGATATAATCTCCTACTACAACCTAAGATGTTCTAAAACATGAGAACTAGCATGAGAGGCTGCTAGAAGGAGATATATATACCAAGAATTGCTGCACATTCTATGCATCTGCACTTAAACTATGAATCCACACTGATCATGCTACAAAAACTTAAACTATCAACTACACAGAGTTCTCCACACTGAACTCTTGAAGAATCCTCTGTGCAGCTTAGATTACAGGACTACAATAGCAAACTGTCAAAATGCATTTGCCTAAAAAAAAACAGAGTGAACAAGCGAATCGGCTAAAGGGAGTGAAACCAAGGGGGTATATTCTTGTGTTGCTACAAAACCCTCAGCTAACAAAATTTCCTTAGAAGTAAGCACTGAAACACTTGAGGCAAACCATGAACTTTATGACAGATTTCAAAGTAGTATGTTGAGTTTGGCCAATTGATCAAAGAACTTGAGATTCTATCTAGGCAAGAGAACTTCTTAAATGAAAACAGCTTTATCCAGCCTTTATGTTTGGACTATATGTTTAACTATATGTTTCCAAAAACATATAGTTCTCACTGTCAAATATATCAGGATTGGCTCGAATGACCTGATATAAAGTTAAGACTTTATGTGAATATGCAGTTTTTATTTCCTGTGAAATCAATTTTAAGTTTATAGAGATTATTTTGTAATCCAATTGATGGACAATCGAAGAAAGGAACCAGCAATTTCAAATTGCGTGAATACAACTTAGTACCTGATCAAAAAGCAAGGGTAATGAAGATTGATTTCCAAGTAATGCAACCAATTTCAAAAATAGTTTTAAGAATTATTTTTGATATCATTAAAATTATTTAAAAATATAATAATATTATTTTTAAGTAATTTTTTTTAAAAAATATATAAAATACAGTTTCAACTCCAAAGACAAGCATTCCTCTCCTTGAATTTAATCTATTCCTCAAACTTTTATATGTTATTTTTAAACAATTTTAAATGCATATGTTAAAATATAGAACAATTTTTTATCAACTGTTTTAACATGTCAGAAGACTATTATCTTGAAATTGTAAACAACTTTGTAAAGCAACTGAGGGAGTTGAAGACTAGGTAAGATTCAAGTCAACATAAACAATTAATCAAATGTTCTTAAACTTTGCCCAAAATTCTTCACCAGCATGATAACCTTCACACTAGTTTTTTGTGGTTCACGCAGCGATGTTTTCTTAAGAAGATGCTTCCATGAAACTACGTATCGCTAAAAACAACTCCTAAATGATTTTTACCTTGACGAGCTGACGGTTAATGGCCTCCTCCCACCCCACACTTCACGGCGTCTAGACATGAGCAACCTTTCCACTTTTCATTCCTTCTTGGAGATCACCTCGCAGGTTGGACTCTAACTTCTGATTTTTAAAGCCAAATAAGGTCATAAATTTAAAAAACCATAAGAATATATGGTTGACCGGGTCAATTAAAATAAAATATTGTTTTAAGATTTCTTTAAAAAATAAAAACAACATTATGTAAAAAAAATTTAAAAATCAAATTTAATTAGTCTTGATCAATTCTCTAATTTAACCACAAAATTTACTTGATTGTATCGATTAACTTCTATCTAATTTAATTTAAAACTTAATTCAAACTAAATTATTAATTAATAAGTTATTAAATTTACCCATGAAGCACGCATTTTATACTGGGTTAATTGGAAGCTACCATATGAGCTCTTAAATAAAAAAAAATTGTGAACATAATTAGATAAATAAATAGTTATCAATTTAAAAAAGTTTTGTGAACATCATTTTGTGAACATTTAGATAAATAAATAGTTATCAATTTAAAGCATGCATGATACTTCATGATGCATCTACAGATAAACATGTTATTGGTTGGTGACGCTTTCATGGCATATACAGAGAGCCTTACAATGCGACAGTTTGTGACATTTCATGACGGATTCATTGTACAAGTAAAGAAAAGAAAAGAAAAGCAGAAAAGAAAGGTTATCCCGGACCATTCAACCACGATGGAAAAAGCTACAAAGCTGTCAAATTGAGGAATGTGAAAGCAAAGAAAACCACAATAAAGCTGCACTGGAAAAAAAATTGGAAAAAGAAAAACCACAATAAACGTGATTGGCTAGGATACGTTCCGTCCACTGGACTAAAGAAAAACCGAAGAGAACATGACTTCCATGGCACAATCTGGGGCCAAGGGAGTTTACTAGCTGTTGCATTTCCATGTTCATGATGCATCTACTCCATGAGCATGATAACAGGTTATTGGCTGGTGAAGCTTTAATGGCATGATGCTGTGGATGTACTATGAAGTAGCAAGAAGCAATTAACAAGACAAGTTGTGACATTTTTTGACTGATTCAACACTAGCTAGTGAACTCTTCAACTTTGCTAATTAAGCACAAAAACAACTTAGAACAGATCCACACATGATATATACATTATGATTTCAATATCACAGCATGTTTTCCATAAATACTTTATCATTATTATCAATATTGTCACACCCGGACATCGTGGCGACCAATTAAAAAAAATAATCTCATTTAAAAAAAAAACATATATATGGTATCTTGTTCTTTTAGGAAAAAATGTCTTGTTCAAAGAATCATCACCTAATATTATGATCACTAAGAATTCCAACTGGTTAACAGAGATTCTATAGTACGGGAATGGTTACGCAAAAGAGAAGATGCTAGCACCCCTTAAGCGTCCTACAGATAGGCTGCATTGCTGGTTTTGTCTAAAATTACAAAAAAATTGTTCTTCTTTTGTCTTTTTTTTATTCTTCCTTTTATGTTCCTAACTCTAACGTCAGTGAACAATTCTTACGAATATTTTCAACGCTAGCGGTAATAGTAATAATAATAAAAAACAACTCCTAAATGATTTTATTCTTCCTTTCAAATGTTCTTAAACTTTGCCCAAAATTCTTCACGCAGCGATGTTTTTTTAAGAAGATGCTTCCATGAAACTACGTATCGCTAAAAACAACTCCTAAATGATTTTTACCTTGACGAACTGACGGTTAATGTCCTCCTCCCACCCCACACTTCACGGCCTCTAGACATGAGCAACCTTTCCGCTTTCCATTCCTTCTTGGAAATCACCTCGCAAGTTGGACTCTATCCTATGATTTTTAAAGCCAAATAAGGTACTGAATTAAAAAAAAAAAACATGAGAATATATGGTTGACAGGGTCAATAAAAATAAAATATTGATTTAAGATTTTTTTTGAAAAAAAATTAAAAATCAAATTTAATCTTGATCGGGTTGATCAATTCTCTAATTTATCCATAAAATCTATTGGATTGCATGGATTAACTTCTATTTAATTTTATATAAAACTTAATTCAAACTAAATTATTAATTAATAAATTATTAGATTGATCCACCAAAACAAAAAAGTTTTGATAACATGCTTTCTATATTGGGTTAATAGGAAGCTACCATATGAGCTCCGGTTAGTTCACATAAATAAAAAAGATCGGTGAATATAACCAAAAAAATAAATGGTTTTTAATTTATTTAATTGAATTATTATATAGGCTTTTCAAATGATATTCTTGATTTTTCATGTAAAAAACAAATTGAACCAACGTATATACTTAATATTGTTTTTATAAAAAATTATAACATGCATGCTAAATTCATGATTTTAATGTGTTTTTTTTACTTGTTTTTTCTGTACTCTTTTTCTAAAAAAATATTATTTTTTAGTTTTTTACACTTGGTTTATTTATACCATTCCTTTTTTTTTTTTTTTTTTTTCTTGTGTTTGAAGATTTATTCTACATAAACTAAGGAAATGATGTTTTACTATGTCAATTGCAATATTATTTTATTTTTTAGCTACGTTAAAAATTAGTTTGAAATCTTATATATTTTTATTGATGCATATTAATTATATTTTATTATATATAAACGTCGAATTATAGTTATATTTTTTACTTGATATAAAAAAAATACATTAATACCACTTGCATTTTAATTATTTTGCGTTGAAAAAAAAAAAAATTCAACCTGACAAATTAAATGTTAACACCCCCCCCCCCCAGTCCATTATGGCATAACACTGACCGACTATAGATGTGAAAATGATAGCTTGCTGATCCTCCGTTATAATAGAATATTCTAATTTACATTTTTAACTTTCCACGAAACTTCCTCTATATCTAGTTTACTCGTGTAGTCTTCGCCAAAGTCTTCACATGCCTTGCTTTGCTGTTAATTGTAAGAGAATATATAACCAGTAACCTTAACCATCCCTTTACTCTTCAACCAACCTTTCCAAGTCGTTACACAAATTGCTGTACCGTGTCTTAATATGGCTTCCATGTTCTTTGAGACCGGCTCCTCTTCTTCATCCTCTTCCTCCTCTCTGCCCAGAAAAACGCATGATGTCTTTCTGAGTTTTAGAGGAGAAGATACTCGCAGGAATCACAACAAGAATTCACAGTTTTACCGACGGAAATATTCCGTCGGTCTGTGATTGATAGTACGTCGGTAAAATATTTACCGACCCAATTACTGACGGAATACGTCCGTCGGCTTACCTTTCATCGGTGATTCCCCATTCCGTCGCTAAATCGGTCGGCAAAACAAAAAAACCATTTACCGACGGTTTTACAGACGGAATTTGCGCGCCAAAAAAAAATTTCCCGCTTCAATAATACCAACGGATTGTTATTCCGTCGGTAACTTAGTCGGTGAATTGTTGACATACCGACATAATATACCGTCTGTGAATTAATCCGTCGGTAAATCTATTGGTGAGTCATGAAAACACCGACCAGATTTATCCGTCTGGAAATTTGTCGGTGATGGTCGCGGCTAGTGTCTAATGCCGACGGATTTATTCCATCGGTAAATCCCTTTGTAATGTTTTTTTGATTTTTTTTATAATTATTTAGAATACATAATATAAAATGATATAAATTAATGGTAATAAAAACCAATTATGCAAATAAAATTTATATTAAGCATAAAAAACAAAAAATGTAAGATAAATAATATTCATTACAAAATGAAATTGTTCAAAAAAACATTAAATGTAAATAATGTTTATCAAAAATTAATATAAAGGAGGTTGAGGAGGATCAGGAGGAGGAGGAGGCTGACTATGCGGCCAATTTGGATTGGGTGCACATGTTCCACCTTGTGACATGTTTATGACCATTCGACGAAGCTCTTCATAGGCCGCTCTTTGTTGTGCAGATTCTGATGTGTATTGTTATTTGAGTTGTGTGTATGCCTCTGATATCTGATCGCACCATTACTGCAAGGCCATGTACTCCTTAGATTGGGAGCTCGATACTGATTGGGAGCTCCCGACGGTTGAAGCAGTATGGGTCGTCCGCAAGTTGTCGGCCCTAGTGTTGGAGAGCCCGTAAACCCGATTCTTATCGGGTCCACCTGACGATCCAACCTCCATCCATAAATCAGGGTCAAATTTCAGATGGGTCAAAGGATCGTCCCCGTATGTCTCCCTCAACTGATTATTATAGGTCTCCTGAAAATAAAATAAAAAGTAATAATCATATTCAATTCAATAAACATAATAATAACTTACAAAATAAAATGGATGAATAAACATACCACAAAATGTTGGGTACGGCTGTCAACGAACTGTTGCACCCCCTTTTGGCGGTCTTGACTCTGCACGTGCGTCTCCACAAACAGCTCCATAGGGCTCGGCTCACGTCCAAGAGACGTAGCCTATAATGAAAAAAAATTATTAACAACAAATTAATTGACCGATATATTTCATTTAAATTAATCTTACCATCCGTTTCGCATGTGCAGCAAACAGAACGGAGCCGCTGGTGTGCGTTGTCACCGAGCCATGAATTGACCGATTCCGGTTGCCAGCACCGGAATGTGAGCGTCGTGTGAACCGCTTAGACGTCACGTGCTCAAGATAGTGAGGCCATATATCCTCTAGGATGTATATCGGTTTGAAATCCCTCCAAACCGCAACATCGTTCCAGCTTTGGAACCCCCTATCCCTCGCAGTTTTTTTTGCCTTTTTTTGGGCTTCGTACCAAAAATCACGCAACCTACTTAACGCAATAAAAAATTACATTTCGAAACATAATTTTTTTTGTAAAAAAAAGTTGTATTGTTTTCGATGTTACCTAGTTGCCGCGTGATTTTCCCACTCCCTCCTCACAACATTGTTATGTTCGTCGTCCCAGCAGAATTAATTCTGTGTATAACAAATAATTTTTTAAAATGTTAATAATTTATTTACAATTATATTAAGAATTTATTAGAAATAAGCTGAAAATTATATATTAACACGAACCTCAAATCTGGAAAACCATGCATTGATTTGAGGCATCCATTCAGGATGCCTGGATATCTGACTCCATTGAAACAATGGAATCTCCATCGATGCTTTAAACGCCGATGATATTACTCGGGCGGCCTCAATGTTTGTGAACCTGAAAAGAATTGAAATTAATTAAATAGTGACTTCATAAATTTGTTTTTTTTTTTTAAAAAATTAAAACCTTAACAAACTTACATTGAAAGATCGTCCTTCCATTGTGCCTCGTACTTGCGGGTCCATCGATTCCGCTGCGAAGGCATGCCGCTTCTGCGATGTGAAACATCGCTGGAAGAGGCAGCATCAGCTGACGGCGCAAGTGGTGTAGGTGCCTCTTCTTGAGAGGCACCTAAGGAAATGTCTTCGTCGCTGCTAGACGAACTGATGCGACTGGACGTGAAGCTCTGGTTTTCATTCTGTGCATCTAACCAATTTTATATAAATAATTATATAATTCAATTGAAATGTTAAAAAAAATTCGGCAGACCTCCCCTATACTTGGATACTACCAAATCCACAAACCAATTGACAACAAACTATAAATTCAAAATAAATATAAACAATTAAACACAAATTATCAAGTTAGAGTAAAATTAATAATTCTTCCACATATTTCAATTACTAAATCTAAGATAAATTCAATATTAACAATATTAATTCAACAAATTATTAAATATTCATTATGGCAATACAACAATAAAATTATTCTAAAGTAAATTCAACATTAACAATATTAATTCAACAAATTAATCAATAATTATATATGGCAATACAACAATACATTATATTCAATAAATTAAAAAAAATATAAACTAACAATTAAAATCAATGGAAATAATCTAACAATTAAAATCAATGGAAATAATTAAATACAAATCATGCAATAATAGAGTAAAATTACTAATTATTCTAACAATTACTAATTCTAAGTTAGATTCAACTTTAACAACAAACATCCAATAAATTAACTAATACCAATTATAACAACACAATTCAAAAAAATATTCAAAAAATTCAAAAAAAAAAAACCTACATCCATAAAAGAAACGAAATATGCATACCTTAATAATATGTCCAATTCAAAACTTTATCTACATTACAAAAAATACACCAAAACAACAAAATAACAAAAATAAAAACAACTACAACATAAATAAAAGAAAATAGAAAAAACCACATACCTTTATTCAAATCTTGCAAGAGATTCAAGGTGAAAGCCTTGAAGGATTGTGAGCAAAAAACTGAAAATTTGCTTGTCCCGAGGAGAAGAAAAACGGAGGGGAAGAGGCGGCCGCTGGAAGTTATATGTTATGTCGTAGATTTACCGACGGATTTAAAAAAATATTATTAATTTTTTAAATCCGTCGGTAACAATTAAACAAGCCGTCGGTAAATTTTGAATTTTGCACCGAATTTTTTAATTGCCCTCCAAAATTTTCACAGTCCGTCGGTGATTCCGTCGGTAATCTGACACTGTCAGAGGTGCATTCAATTCACACCCTTTGGAATTCGCGCAATCCATTGGTATTTTGTTCGGTAAAATTTGCCCACCGACAACTTACCGACGGAAAAATTCTGTCGGTATAGACGTCGATATATCCGTCGGTATGGACGTCGGTGATTGTGGCATTGCAGTTGTTGTAACCCATTTTTGGGTCCCCGTGAAAAATAAAATAAATAGCCAAAAAAGGTTAGAAAAAATAACAGGACGCAGAAGCACTCAGAAAATAGTCAGAAAATTGGTCAAGGAATTTAAAAATACAAGGATTGAATTTTTGACAGTATATTCTTGAAGGATGAAAGCCCTATTGAGAAGGAAAATTTGAATTTTGAGGAGAAAAGCCCAAATTTGGATGTTTATGGACT